>OZ022233.1:16933529-17051029 GCA_963978835.1 Tenthredo scrophulariae
AACATCCATATAACGGTGAGTCTCCAAGATATGAATTCGTAATGTCTGTTAGTTCTGGTAAGTAGATTCCAATTCTGTGAAAGTAAATTAACTGTATTGCCAATTGCTTATTCGAGACGATTTTTCTTCTACACATGATAAATCTCTTAACATCTTATACGATTTCAAACATTATCGGTAATTCCCACCTTCAATTCTTCGGCTTCGAACCTTGAGGTAACTTCGTCTTCTATTATAGCCTCGACGCCAGCCTTAATGTAATCTAAACAAGTTGATGTATCAAATTCCCGTTTAAGAGTCTCAAAAGAGTCTTCTCTCGGTAATGAGGTAGGAAATATACCCTGAAAATCATCAAAGATCATAATGATTCATCCCTTTGTATAATACACCATGTGCAGTTCTAGTGTTTCGCAACAGTCACAGAGTCAGTTATTTTATTGATGAAACCTCATGCTTTTTAACCGATAAGAAATTGATCAGATATCTTGTTATCGTTAATCTAGATATGTATTTTTATTCGTTGAGCAACATGTGACGAAATATATTTCTCAAAAATTCAAATATGCTATATAAATGTACATTTATACTATAATAAAGATATGATTGGGAGATTTTACCTCCTTGTTACCGTTAACTTCTAATAAATTTCCGTAAGAATGATTGTTAACATTATTTATG
Source organism: Tenthredo scrophulariae (assembly GCA_963978835.1). Classification (NCBI taxonomy): domain Eukaryota; kingdom Metazoa; phylum Arthropoda; class Insecta; order Hymenoptera; family Tenthredinidae; genus Tenthredo; species Tenthredo scrophulariae. The sequence goes on from OZ022233.1 coordinate 16,934,208, forward strand.
TGGTTTTTGTTGTTCATTTCTGGTTCAGGTACCATGATCAAGTCTTTTGATCTAGCAATAACGGAGTTTCCAATAACGCCGTTCTGCTTCTTTTCAGAAGCGCTATACTTCTTATAATTTCTTGTAATTGTAGACGTCGTGTTAGACTCATTACCAAAATCCTCTGACGCCAGACTATCGTCTTCGCTCTCTTCCGGCTCCCAAGTTCCATTACTTTTTTTAACTTTTTCAATATTTTGTCTACCATACTGTAACAGATATTTATAAATCAGTAATTTACTAGCCCGTTTCCATTCATCCGTTCATCTAAATTCATAATCAATAAAATTCTGCAAATTTTATGCATATAATTCCATCGATTGTTTGCTCGAATTGTTCAATTCACTAAGCGATTGCATAATATGTTTACATTGCATCGGTATGTAATGCAGCGTTTGGATAATAAAGTGGTTGAAAAAAAAAAAAAAAGTATTTAGAGATTATGAAATAAGCACAATTCCATATCGCTTTGTCATCACATTAGCATAGTCCAACTTTTGAAGATTAAAACAGTTTTGTATAATGCAATTCTTCGATCGATGACCTCATCAATGCAAAGATCTTACTTTTAAAGTGTAAAGTTCTGACAATGGAATACAAAGACAGAGTTGAGTATAAATCAACGATTAATTATCAGGAAAAGCGGGCAAAGGTCACAATTCTCGAAAGTCATCAAGCAACACATTTAAAACGCTTTTGCCTAATATCGTAAAGGTGTTCGAAGCCAACGAGAATTTTCTGTAATAAGATATGAATGAATTTTTCAAAGTTTATTTTGCCAAAGTTGAACCGGCTCCATGACAAGTTGAAAAGTTAATTAGATTTAGTTATAATACGAACTGATTGATTAGGATTTAGCGTCTGCTCTTTGAGCTAAAGATAAGTATTGATATCATCTAGAAAAATTGGATTAATATGTTGTTTTTCTGTTTCTGGCTCGTCGAACGATAATCTTTGTTACTTGAAAATGAGTACGAAGATTAGTTTGAAAATCTATTCCGAGAAAAATGAAGTTTCGACGAATAGATTCAGCGAAGAATATGATTACACTAATTTGAAAATATCATTACTATCATTATTGTTCAAATAATCTATTAGAAGTTTTATGACAAATCAATGTCCATCTCCGGAAGTATGGCTTCGGTTGATTAACAACCAGTTATTATCTTCTTTTTTCTAGGCATTTTAATTCTTTAAAAGACCAAGGAGCAAAGAGAGTCCAAGACTTCGTTAAGCCTGATAATCGCAATTGCACACATTCACAGATAGTATTAACTGTTATTATTATTATAATACCCTCGTTGTTGATACATGTTATCATATATTAAGTTATCTAACTGCTACTGACCACATCCCTAACAGCTGACCAAACTCAGAATTTGAGTTCATTTTATTAATCCTCGTGAATTCTATTGATCATAATTATTAATCATTTGGGAAAGTATTGAGTTTTTTTTTTGTTTGTTTTTTTGAGAAGGTGAAAAATTGTCGTTTTTTAATTTAAAAAAAATACAAAAAAAAAATGAAGTTTTGAAAAGGTGCAGAAAATTGATAGAAATCGATATTGCGTGATTATTCGATGTTATTGAATACCAAATAGCGGATGCAAACTACCTTGAAGAAAAAAAGGAAGAGGACGAAGTATCAGACTAACTAAATATAAATACCTATAGTTACGACTAGTTTATATTTCATGTTATTGACATAAATTAGAGGTAGAAAATTATATGTACGACCTTTGTATCTGGTTACATGAATCAGTTGCATCTCTCTTTCTCTCTCTCTATGCCATATCTCTATCTAGATTGTTAATAGGACGACTTTTTTTTTCAAACTCATGGATAAAAAAAAAAAAAACCGTAGTGAGATTGTTAATTTTGAAAAGATTGAAAATTGAAAATTGACCCGAATAAAGATCGTGAAAATTATCGCAAAAATCATTCTCTTTAATTTTTGTAGAAATATGTAAAAAAAAAAATTTTTTTTAGTTAAAATCGAAAATATGAACCGAGACCCAAATACTTTGACTAATACGGTTATGATGATGATGATGATACTCATAATACCGCGCAATAAAATAACATATCTGTGTAATCAGGTCAAAAAAGAAACTATGAAAAAAAAAAAAGAAAACAGGTAAAATTATGTAATAATAATAATAATAATAATTGACAGTGAATATTATTGTTACTATTCAGTGTAAGTCAGATTCTTGTTATTGTTGTTTATCTTTCTATTCTTTCGATTTTTAATTTCTGTTTTCAATTATCATTAAATAACTAGCGATATTTATCATTGTATCATAGTAACATGTAGATATCAAAGATGTTGACGAAGGGTTATACTGATGTTTGTCATAATTGTAAATGCGGATAGAGTTACAGTTGATTATACGGTTTACCTGTGTATAATATATACTACATGCATGGTATGGTATGGTATGGTATGTATGCGTGCCTGATTACTTACCTCGAATATTGCGAGTAATATTTTAACATATAGCCTCCTAACACCTAGAGATTTACCAATTGATGCCAAAAATAGTATAGCTAATAGAAACATCAAAAACGGCGTCAATAATAACGAGAAACCAAACGACACGACCGACCACATCAACGCCATTTTGATAACTGAAGAGAATGAAGCCCGCTGCGAACTGGAGACCGACCTTCCGACTACCGAACACGCGTGACGTCACGTTTCGACAAACACTAACTAGAATCCACATAGATCGCGAACTCTGGCGGCGGACCCGACCGCCATAAACGATACGATATGTCACCAGAGAGGAAACTACGTATTAGAAAAGATCGACGTTGCTAAAATTCGTATTTATTCAGATTTAGATGATTTCAGGTTATCTTAAGCAATTTGGGTCGAAGTTTAACATCTTATTCCCTAAAATTGTTCACATTTTTTGTTTTTTCTATTAAATTCATACGCCGATGGCACCACATAACATATACTTCATTAATTTACCTCGAAGATGTCACCACTGAAGCTTTCGCACACACATGCATGCGGAACATGTAATACGTCACAAAGTGAACCCGAGTTACATTTCGACCACCAAAATGTCTACCGCTCAGCTGAATCCTAGACCCGTTCGCGTTTCGCCTTTGATAAAGGTATTTGTTTATTATTTAAGGAGTTATCATTCTCCGACAATTGTCGTCAAACGTCGCACTGTTTGTACCGATTATTTGTCATTTTTCATTAATCCTATATCTCGCGGTTTCTAGCAGACGATATTCAGCTTTTTCACTGTGCAAAGTAGTTTCATCAATCGGGTATATGAAATAAATGTTACATAATTATAATTTTTTTCTGTTTAAAATACTGGCTGTATTATCCGCCGGCCTTTAGCCTCGATTCAGAGATGTGAATCGATCCATAATATCCCGTAAAAGTAACAACATAACATAGCGGTTTTTTCATTCGATTTTCTCGCTTCCTATTTATCACCTGAACTCGTTCTTCTGTTTAATTCATTCTTCCCATTGTTATACTACGAGAATAAAGAAATTGATAAAATCGATCTTCATTTTTTTTGTTTCATTCTAACGTAATTCAGTTTGGGCGATGGAGCTTTCTCGGCGCAGGAATACTCTGGGGAATTTTCCACCAGAATCGACTAGCAAAACGTGAAGTCGGTATACGGGAGGTTGAGGCCAGGGAGAAGATTGTGAGAGACTCAAAACTAGCCGAGGAAAAGAAGCGTATATACGAAGGTAGTAACAATGCGAAATATAAAAAATAAAATAAGATATGCATTTTTTCATCCACTTAATAATTACTTTCATTCTTTTCACAGCCGAGGTCAAGATGCTTGAAGAGATGAGCAAATGAGCGGCTATATAGCTTAGATTCATATGCTCCTAGTGTACATTGATCTTAATCGTTTACTTGTAATATAAACACTCCAAAACTAATACCTCTATGCGTCTTATTCATTTCTAATCTATTTAATATACCAAATACAATGGGCGTTCATCGTGGATGTCGTTTGATCAAAGTTTTTAGCTTGTTAGATGAAGCTGAATAAAAATCAATAATATTGCAGAAATTTCAAATACATAATTTTTTTTATGCTTTTGTGTGACATTAAAAGATCAGAACTGTGTCATCGTATTATTTCCTCGTAGTTTTAGTATCCTTAAAGAACCCTTGTGTATCGAAATCCCATAATCTGATATAAAATCGGATGGAAATGAATGTTCGAAGATGTTATCGACTGTCGGTAAGTAGGATATCGTCTCAATGACATTACCGACCGAAGACACTCATCTAGTTAATTACATAGCTGTTAGATGCCGTCACTAAATAAAGCGCAATTTATTTAATACGAAATAAAAAATGGGAGATTCTCCACCCGCAAAATTAGCATTTATTATCATCAATCGCCGATAAGATACACATACCAATTTTTGGTATTGTTATGAAAAACGATGAATTATCGCGGATAAATACATTCTCTAATAGCCGTGATCGTCTAGTGGTTAGGACCCTACGTTGTGGCCGTAGTAACCCAGGTTCGAATCCTGGTCACGGCAATGTGCAAAGTAAAGTCACATTGTCACGGTAGAGAATTTACTTTTTAATTTTACCTCATATGACGAGTAAATCGTTAAGGTAGAAATTTTATACCCAAAATTATGCTTAATACCTTTTAAACAGGTTTAAACAAATTTCTAAATCGTTTACACTATAAGCTAGAGAAGATTCGACGTAGAATATTAACATTATATGCTATAAATAAATAAATTAAAAAAACTATACTATTTGCGTGCATTTTAAGTCACGGAAGAAAAATAATTAGCCGGTTCGAGAAAATCGTTACTCTCGAACTTAGAGGGGAACGAGCAGCCTACGAGCCTGTCTCGCACCTCACGTCGGAATAACACGAATGCGACGCTGATCAATATATCCTTAGGTTTTAAAGGGGATCCAAAGGCTTATACCTGGCTATACGCAAGGTCTCGGAGTGAAACTACGTCTGCGAGAAAGCAGAGCCACATTAAAGCTTCAAAATGATGAGAAACTGTTGGCTCAGTAATTTCAAACCAAGTTATTTAATTTCTGAAATATCCTATTGACATCTATTGAACACCGCAGTAGCTGCAGCGACTCTTATTTGATCGACTCTAATCATCATTTATCTAGTTTACTAGGGTATCGTTGAATATCAGCTATACGTATTCCCCCGATTCCCCGATCTTTGCGATCAGACTGCAGCGATGGGCGTAGGCGATTCTACCTACATAGCGATATTTCCAGGAAGAGGAGGGAGAGAAAGGACCGTGTCCTACTCTCGGAGATCGTGTACAAGTCGAATATACACAACATACTATAGTATATGTATATGGATGTTGTCACAGTTTCTCCTGATCTCCTTATACGGCAATCGCAAAGTGCACTACCTCGCAATTCAGAAAACTCAAACATCGAACATTCGTAATAATATAATACGTATCTAGTCGCTGCTGCAGAATTTTAACTCATAATGCATCATTATTATTCTCGTTCCCGAAATGTGGGTTCAAACTACATAATATGATACAATAAATAGTTTTTACTTTATTATTTTTAGTTTTCCGACTAATAACAAACCTTGTATCATACCGTGATATTACGATAATAAAATCGGCCGATCGTATGTCATAAGAGCCGGACAAACAGGCTTGCTTACTACTATGGCTACAGACTCGCACATTGACGAGGACGCCTTCTCGTGAGCTCATCGCCGTATATGGTACAGACTGGGACGTGTGACGTCACTTATCGTTCACGCATACGTAATTGTCAGCATGAATACCTGTGTATGATCTTACATACATTGAATGAAATTTTCTAATATTTTATTTTTCAGATAGAAAACTGTATTCTATTCTATGCTATTATTATTACTATTGCAAATATCCCGAATCTCAATAACGTGACATGATAAATGATGTTAGAATCTCAGATAATGTCATTTATAGGACTTTGTACGGGCGGTGCTGTCCGTTCGAATCGTGAGCAATATTTTTCCTCACAATCAGCTGACACAATGTATTACAGTGTAGGCATGCCGTGTATGAATACATGAATCGACGCTATCAGAGTATAAAAAATATAATAATTGTGATCATCCGATTAGATATAAACGTCGAAGAAATGTTAATGCATGTAAAAGGCTGTGACCTCCAAATTTTAACCCACGCGCGGAACACCTACAAGAAATATATCTGCTCATATTATACATATTATGTACTTATTCGCAATGATTGAATGTTCTCTATAAGCTACCTATGGTAAATCTAGCTCTATTTTTCTCCAAGAGCGTGATAATACGGTTATTGTAATAAAACCGTTAAATCGAGCGAGCATATTATTATACACAACTAATTGTAAGCTGCATATTATAGTTCTACCGGCTGCTGCTGCTGCTGCAGACTCACGGGTGACTGAATTTTTCCATAGTAATTCATTTCAAATCTCGTGAAACGCCTGTGTATAAATATACCTGAGTATGTAGACGAAATAAAGGCTGTACACAACATATGAATAAGAGAAAAAAGGGTGATGCTTTCTCCGGACTCCCCCAAAGCTAACCTATAAATATAAAAGCATGGGTCGGATCTTTGCCCCCTGAATTGTTGAAATAAACGTACACGCTCTGCTACTCGACTGCTGTACTTATCCGGAGTAAAGCGTAGACAGAATTAATTGTTCAAGAAGAATAGGGGATCGATCTATCTTGTTATAATAAAACGGTAAATTCGATTCGAATCAAGGTCATGATCTCGATGATTCATTTCTCGACTGTTCAATAAGTACTGCAGATATTCGAATTATGAAAAATCGTTGGGATAGATAGCGGGTCTGTTTTTTAGATAGGGTAGACGACGTAATGAATGCGAATAAATTATATATTTGAAAATTAAATTACAGGTTAATTAAAATTGGAATATTATTACACCGTTTTGTTAGATGTTTTTAGAACGGATATAACGTTCGTAGACGGGCTAACGCGCGTTGAGTCGTATACACCGTCAGACCGTCTATAATAAATTCAAATAGTCCCGAGTTATACTGCCTAAACCCGCATCCTCCCGCAGCATGAAATTCCAGCAAGCGCCTTTACTTGCTAAGCGATACGGTCGACGGAGCGTAGGACCAATGAGAGAGGAGGCTGACGCGTCGTCATCACGTTTATAAATACTCGGGATGATGCGAGGGCTCCCATAACCGCTACATCGTTCGAAGGAGCTCCATCGCCAGCTTCCTTGTAAACGTATTAGGCAAAAAATTAAATAAGAGAAAAGTAACTACTTTTAACTTCATCTTCTATCAGTTAACTGTGTCTAAAGAAACAAACTATTCAACATGGTAAGTCAATTTTTCAAACAATTATAGAATAGAATAGAATATAATGTAACGTAACAATGTGTGCGAGATTTAATAAGGCGGGCGCGCAGTGGCTAGTGAGCCGGCAAATTCATGCAGACGCAGTGTAAAGAAATGAGACTGTAGTAGGTATGTGTGTTGCCGCGTGGCAGCTGCACCCGGCATTTGTTAAATACGAGGTGAAAATCGATTCTGATGAGCGATTGGGGGGAATAGATGGAAAGGGAAAGGGGTTGGATGTTCTTTCTCTACAATCATTTATCTGAAACCCGTTGCTATGCCGATTCGTGCCGAGCCGAGGCGTCGGACTACTTTCTCGCGCGTAGTAAGATGATCGCGTCACGGGTCAGCCGCTGTTAAATATTAGGTTAAGTTAACGGATAATTCAAACCTCGGGGATTTATATTCTGTAGTTAATAGGAACGGGGAATCGATCTTCGAAAGAAAGCGTTCATTTTTCTTTTTATTTCTTAAATTTCTGTCTTTCTGGATTTTGAAGATTCAGTCGCGGAACGCTCGGTGTTTTTTGTTTTAGCTTTAGATTATTTCTTTTGTATCTAAGTCCGAGAATTTTGAATTCTCAACTCGTTCAGGACACGCGTATGTGATTCTGAATTCTTCTTATTGTGAGGTATTTTTCTAATTCTTTATTTTTTTTTTTTTTTACGCAGCGTGAGTGTATCTCTATCCACGTTGGACAAGCCGGTGTCCAGATCGGTAATGCCTGCTGGGAGCTTTACTGCCTTGAGCATGGAATTCAGCCTGATGGACAGATGCCGTCTGACAAACTGCTTGGAGCAGGAGACGACAGCTTCAACACATTCTTCAGTGAAACTGGGGCTGGGAAACACGTACCTAGGGCTGTTTTCGTCGATCTCGAACCTACCGTTGTCGGTACGTTGTTCATGCCGTTTATACATGTACCGATATTTATCTGTTAGAGAATTTATTTTGGGACTAAGACTGTTGAGTAAAGCATGATATAACGATTTTTTCAAATATTTTAACAGATGAGGTCCGAACTGGAACTTATCGCCAGCTCTTCCACCCCGAGCAGTTGATAACCGGAAAGGAAGATGCCGCGAATAATTACGCGCGAGGTCATTACACGATCGGTAAGGAGATCGTCGACCTGGTTTTGGACCGAGTCAGGAAGCTGGCCGACCAATGCACAGGACTTCAGGGATTCCTGATCTTCCACTCATTCGGCGGAGGCACCGGGTCCGGATTCACGTCCCTCCTCATGGAGAGACTCTCCGTCGATTACGGAAAGAAGTCGAAGCTGGAATTCGCCATCTACCCGGCGCCCCAGGTCTCGACTGCCGTCGTCGAGCCGTACAACTCCATCCTCACGACCCATACGACCCTTGAGCATTCCGACTGCGCTTTCATGGTCGACAATGAGGCTATTTACGACATCTGCCGCCGAAACCTCGACATCGAGAGACCGACTTACACCAACTTGAACAGACTGATTGGCCAGATCGTATCTTCCATCACAGCTTCCCTGCGATTCGACGGAGCCCTGAACGTCGATCTTACCGAATTCCAGACCAATTTGGTGCCCTACCCTCGTATTCACTTCCCTCTGGTCACATACGCGCCTGTTATCTCCGCTGAAAAGGCTTACCATGAACAGCTGTCCGTTGCAGAAATCACCAATGCCTGCTTCGAGCCTGCTAACCAGATGGTCAAGTGCGACCCGCGTCATGGAAAGTACATGGCTTGCTGTATGTTGTACAGAGGGGACGTCGTCCCCAAGGATGTAAACGCCGCGATCGCTACAATCAAGACGAAACGTACGATTCAGTTCGTCGACTGGTGTCCCACCGGTTTCAAGGTCGGCATCAACTACCAGCCACCGACCGTCGTTCCGGGTGGCGATTTGGCCAAGGTACAACGTGCCGTTTGCATGTTGTCCAATACCACGGCTATCGCCGAGGCCTGGGCTCGTCTGGACCACAAATTCGACCTGATGTACGCCAAGCGTGCTTTCGTCCATTGGTACGTCGGCGAGGGTATGGAGGAGGGTGAATTCTCCGAGGCTCGTGAAGACTTGGCCGCCCTTGAAAAGGACTACGAAGAAGTTGGCATGGATTCCGTCGAAGGAGAAGACGCGAGTGCTGAGGAATACTAAACGCGGTTATCACGACACCGAGCTCAATATGTTGTCTTATAAAATCTGATTTTTCTTTTTTATTCCCCTGGCATTAAAATTCAACGTATTTTCTTCAATCATGGAAATATGAATATTTTTTTTCTCGTCAAATTAAAACCTGACTACATTTTGAATAAAATTCTGCAATACATTTATTTTCCTACATATTCATCTCTCATTTATAGCTATGTGTATGTGTGTCTGTGTGCGTGCACCCTCTCTCACCTCCGTATTATACTTTGATAGTCTCACATTAGGTAATTTCACCTGCGATACAATTATTTCCAATAATGTTAGGTATAATTCACAATTCACGTACCATTCATATTCAATTTCATTTAAAAATAGCTGAACAGAAAAGAACAAATAATCATTCTCAACGCTCAGACGTGATTACATTTTATAGACATAGTATAAATGCTTCAAAAGATCGAATAGTACATTTTTACTTCATGCATTACTCCTGCCTCAACGAGTCTGTAAATAGGTACGTACGTAAATGACATTATTACGCTTATTTATATATAGCAATAAGCTCGAGGTTGCAGAATTCGTTGTTAATATAATTCATAGTAATTATACTAACAGTGAATTCGTAATTCACGAATGTCCCCTTCTCCAAAGGCTCATTGGATGATTATATCAGCCTTATAAGTTAAAGCTGCACTATTCGAGGCGTCAGTTTGTTTGATTTTAAAGCTGACGTATCCTAATTCATCCTACCCATGAAATACGTGCATATAAGGACATACTTGTAGGCCAGAGTAGGTATTATCATTATTATTATTTATTATTCATCGAATACGAATACAGTTTCGAATCATAACTTAATCCTCATTTATGTAAATATGTATTTAAATTCATTGACCATTATTCGATATCCTAATTTAGTTCATAGACAAAATTGACTATACGTGTTAATACAATAACACGCCTGTGTTAATATATCGCGTGACTATAATGCCACAAGGTCGTAAGAGGCAAAAAAAATTTTTTCTGCGGATATGCCCAAAAGATGTTATATTGCATGAAAATGATTTTGCCACCAAAAAAACGAATTGTTTTTTTTTTTACGCTCACGACCTTATGGCATTAGTCACGCGATGGAATACAATAATTTTTAGCGTAGGTTTTACTTGATCTTTAGTTCGGATATCGAAATCACACAAAAGGCCATCTCAATGAAACCTGCATACCTAATAATGTGAATTTAAGGTATAGTAGAAGTAGATCTGGTTTTAAAGATGACGTATCATTTCATTCTGTTCGCATACACATTCACACGTACGAGAATTCGACTTATTCTTGCCGGGTATGAATGTGTCTGTGTATACGTGTGTCGCTTCGAAACGGCGTTTCTTCTTTAGACCAATCAGAGCTAGCAATGTGTTGGACTACCGAGGCTATATAATGCGCAGCATTCGGTACGGAGCGTCCAGATTATACTCGTCTCTGTCTTTGTTCGGAGCAGCTCCATAGCCAGCTTCTTCAAACGATAATCAGTTAATTGCTACTTTTGGGCGCGTCAGTAGTTACTTTTTGTAACTCGAGTTTCTCAATTCTAATAACAACTACAACACTTCTCTATTCAATATGGTAAGTAAAATCGTCTCAAGATATTAAGATGATATGAATTGATGTATGTATGTAAGATTTTATATCATTTCTCTTTTTGCTCTCTTCTCACAAATTATCTATAAATAATTCGACAAAGAGTTAATGATTTCGTTCTGCATGAGCCAGTGATTTGATTTTATCACATTTAAAGCAAGATTTCTACGTTTTAACTGATTTAATATCATGCTAATACGCGCAAGTTGAATCAAGTCAAAATGGAACGTTCGACGCCGGTCGCCATTTGCTCTGAAGCCGAGCGACTGTATTATACATACACATATATAGCATCTCCGTTTATCGTTTTTAATTATTCTTTTCTCTCGAGATTACAACGTTGCAGGCGCAGAGTTATCTGCCGTTTATTTAATTATCTCTTTGCTATTAGTCACGCTGCTTTGAAATCCCATATTCGGTATACGCATATAGAGTTGGTTGATTATAATATACCGGAATTTAACGGCCACGAACCCGACCGGCCATTGCATGCGGTGTTCAAACACGTGTTCAATTCAGAGGCCGGTTCTGTTATGCATGTGTGGGTATCTTTGTCGAGTTGCATTACGAAGAGGGAATAAATAGATCGTGTCGCATTTTTTTTTTTTTTTTCTTTAAATACTGGAACGAGCGCTACGTGGGGGGGGGGGGGGGGGTTGACGCGTCAGACAGAGAAGGTTGTGTTTGAAGTTTGTACGCGTTTTTTTTTTTTTTTTTTTTTTTTTTTTTTTAAAGTGTCTGAAGTTCTTAAATATAATTGGGCGTGGCTCTTTTTTTTCGAATATTTCAAATAATGATAATGTTTTATTTTAACAGCGTGAATGTATCTCAATCCACGTTGGACAAGCCGGTGTTCAGATCGGTAATGCCTGCTGGGAGCTTTACTGTCTTGAGCATGGAATTCAGCCTGATGGACAGATGCCGTCTGACAAACTTCTCGGAAACACCGATGACAGTTTTAATACATTCTTCAGCGAGACTGGGGCCGGAAAACACGTGCCTAGGGCGGTCTTTGTCGACTTGGAACCTACTGTCGTTGGTACGTTGAACGCAGCTAGCATATTTTCGACTTATTAAAGTCTAAAACTGTTAACAGATCTTTAAGGTATATCTATACATTGTGACTGATGATCTAAGTGTGTATTGCGATCTATATTCATTCAATTATTCATGTTTCTTTTTTTTTTTTTTTTAATCTACAGACGAGGTCCGAACCGGAACTTATCGCCAGCTCTTCCACCCCGAGCAGTTGATAACCGGAAAGGAAGATGCCGCGAATAATTACGCGCGAGGTCATTACACGATCGGTAAGGAGATCGTCGACCTGGTTTTGGACCGAGTCAGGAAGCTGGCCGACCAATGCACAGGACTTCAGGGATTCCTGATCTTCCACTCATTCGGCGGAGGCACCGGGTCCGGATTCACGTCCCTCCTCATGGAGAGACTCTCCGTCGATTACGGAAAGAAGTCGAAGCTGGAATTCGCCATCTACCCGGCGCCCCAGGTCTCGACTGCCGTCGTCGAGCCGTACAACTCCATCCTCACGACCCATACGACCCTTGAGCATTCCGACTGCGCTTTCATGGTCGACAATGAGGCTATTTACGACATCTGCCGCCGAAACCTCGACATCGAGAGACCGACTTACACCAACTTGAACAGACTGATTGGCCAGATCGTATCTTCCATCACAGCTTCCCTGCGATTCGACGGAGCCCTAAACGTCGATCTTACCGAATTCCAGACCAATTTGGTGCCCTACCCTCGTATTCACTTCCCTCTGGTCACATACGCACCAGTCATTTCCGTCGAGAAGGCTTACCACGAACAGCTGTCCGTTGGAGAGATCACCAATGCCTGCTTCGAGCCCGCTAACCAGATGGTCAAGTGCGACCCGCGTCATGGAAAGTACATGGCTTGCTGTATGTTGTACAGAGGAGATGTCGTCCCCAAGGATGTAAACGCCGCGATCGCTACAATCAAGACGAAACGTACCATTCAGTTCGTCGACTGGTGTCCCACCGGTTTCAAGGTCGGCATTAACTACCAGCCACCGACCGTCGTTCCGGGTGGCGATTTGGCCAAGGTACAACGTGCCGTTTGCATGTTGTCCAATACCACGGCTATCGCCGAGGCCTGGGCTCGTCTGGATCACAAATTCGATCTGATGTACGCCAAGCGTGCTTTCGTCCATTGGTACGTCGGCGAGGGTATGGAGGAAGGTGAATTCTCCGAGGCTCGTGAGGACTTGGCCGCTCTTGAGAAGGACTACGAAGAAGTTGGCACTGATTCAGTCGATGCTGAAGGAGAAGGTGCCGAGGAATATTAAATATACAATCATTTTTCCTCTCTGCTCAGAAACATTTGTTATATGTGTCTATAATATTTACAAATCTTGAAGAAATATCTGATTGTTATTTTTTGAAAATAAAATATTGTATTCTTTTTTCATTCAACTATATATATATTGTCTATATGAATTTCTTTTTTCACCTATACCTCTATACCTTTTCCAAATATCACATTCTCAGTAAAGAAAATCATATCTATTTACTAGATCATTTAATTTCTAATTTATATCAAGTATTAGGGATGGTAAACAATCCGCCATATCAGACTGCAACGATTTTCTTTCAAATTCCGAGTAATTTTCTATTTTTAATACAAGACTTCATAACGTTAGTCTTTATTGCACAGTATACTCCGAGGTTTCTTATTAATCTATCCGTCCCTGCCACGGCCTCTTCACTTTTTACTACCGAATACACATTTCTTCGTATACTGATCGTCAATGTCACGAACTGTAATAAACCATCGAGACTACAGCATCGTTCATAACGTCAAGTTATGAACCATGACCATTATTATTATGACCATTTGGATACGATTTTTTTTGAGCGAGATATTCAACTTTCTGTCTCGATCGAAAATTCAAAAAGAAAAAAAAATAAGCACGTAGGTTTCATCTGTAAAGAGCAATACAAGGCATATTATACTCTACTATATACATGCAACTAGATTACTGCAGGAAACTCTCGTGTCGCCTCCACGTCGTTGATTCCACTAATTGCGGCGTGCCTGACGTTAGCTAATCGTCAGCAACATTGATAATTACGTGAAGTCGCTCTTCCTCGAGCTTGAACATAATTATACAGAGTCTAAATATAGACCAGACTCTTATTGAGTATAATTATATATTGTCAAATAAGTATTATCCAGACGTATATGCGATCTGCACACTTTTTATTAGCGCCACATACTATGACATCGCAAATTTTCTATAGACCTATATGTTTCGCAATGGATTATGAAATGATTAATCCTGAGGTCAAATCGGCTTCGAAATATGGTTTTCATTCATTGTTTATCCACCAAATGCCATCAAGAGATATCGAAATAATTCGACTAGTAAATTTTTAGAACATTCATAATAGGGCAAATAGCGCAATTGATTGACTCGTACAAGATAACTCCGTCATCGATCATTCGACACGAACCAAGATTCGCATAAACATTTCAAACACGTATGTCTATAGCATGAACTACGGAAATCGCATTCTATTTATGAAAACAATATTTTTTCTCAAAGACTCCGTTCATTTTTATCGATAATCGTGTTTACCAATATAATTTCTGCATATTTCACGCAAGTTTCGTGACCGAATTCAATATCCCTAGTTCACACCGTGCCTAAATGTGTGTTAAATGAGCACGTTGAATCTGAATTCTATCAGTGCATTAATCTTCACGTAATCTTGTACATGATAGGTACTAGAAAAATTTATTTGGAAAAAAATGTTCAGTGAAGAACACGCTGATGTGATTGAATATTCAGGATGCTATAGCCAGGCTGTAAGAGTTATTGTATTATATCTTATACGTATAATCCGATCCTTCCGCTTATGTTATATCCTCGAATTTGATGTACAGTTGGGACGGTTGCGTACCTGGGTAGGTATAACGATTTTTGGCGACGCGAAGAAGAAGTGGACGTGCATTAGGTATATAGGTATGTATACTGCGGATATCGAGAGGTACTTTACCTCAATACCCGTGCTTAGTGCTTACAGTATACTCGGAGACTCGTGCATTTAGGTGTAATAAAAGAAATTATAGATGATGACGGTATGATGATAATTACTAGATATGATATATTCATTTACAAACAAATAAGAAGGAAATGGTTTAATCGAAACGCTTCTTCCTCGTTCTCGTTATTCTCGAATGATCTTGTACCTACACAAATTATAAATTGTTTAAAAAAAGAAAACGTTAAGTAACGTCTATTGTATTCTACAGGATATACATGTGTATCCTAAGACACGCGTGATCGCACCCGTATCCCAGTGCCGTATTATATCACCCTAGATATAAAAAAAACCTCTATATCCAATACTGCGATGATGAAATATCAAATTCTGTTAAATCGAGTAAATTATTAAAACCTCGAGAATATTCTACTCTTTGAGTATCGCCGCTTCCGCTCATTTTTTAATTCTTCTTTCGTATCAGACCTGCAATTCAGTTCTTTCAATGCATTCTTTAGACATTCACCCTGTGAAGACGGTAATGTCGAGAAGCCATTCTAGCGAAACACCCCGTATAAGAATGAGCGGACTATTGATCGTCGGCAGGATGTATGAGTCAGAGAACGCGTTGCAGAGTCCGCGCCCGCGCCCATCGTCGTCGTCGAATGGTTGGCTGGTCTGCAGATGTTGGTGGGTACCTAGTGGTAGGGCGACACGACGGAGTATATATTGGGGCCTGGGTGTGCCGGCGGGGTGCTTCTTTCACGAGTCTTTCACACGTAAAGATATATAAAGTTTAGGGAAGCTCCATCGCCAGCTTCGTCTGAACCTTTAATCTTACAAATCGCCGATAATCAAAATGGCAAGTTTTCTAATTTTTTGATTTTTGATTCTTGATCTTTTTTTTATATTCATCAAGAATCTAATCTAAACGGATTAGACACGATATTCTGCAATTGTCTTTATCCTTTTTCAGCGCGAGTGCATCTCAATCCACGTTGGACAGGCCGGTGTCCAGATCGGTAATGCCTGTTGGGAGCTTTACTGTCTTGAGCATGGAATTCAGCCCGATGGACAAATGCCGTCTGATAAAACTATCGGCGGTGGTGATGACAGCTTCAACACATTCTTCAGCGAGACTGGGGCAGGGAAACATGTTCCTAGGGCGGTGTTCATTGATTTGGAGCCAACAGTTGTGGGTGAGTGCGTGATACTATGCGCGAAATGGGATTTGCGCATTAAAAATTTCTGAATCTTATATCTATAGTACGTATCGTTACTTTACGTATAAATTATGATATCAGCATCGCAGTTTAAGAACCCGATAACTATACGATAGTTACATGGGTTTGTAATTAATGTAATTGATGGAGTTTTTATGTGACGATCAGATCGGACCCATATATAGGTAGATGTGAATTCACTTATTGCGAGCTGTAATTATACAATTAATGACAGTATAAGATGTGGGGGAGTATTTAATTGGACGTTTTTTTTTTTTTTGAAAGAATACATGCAGTCTTTGTGTTTTTTGTAGACGAGGTTCGAACCGGAACGTACCGCCAGCTCTTCCACCCCGAGCAGTTGATAACCGGAAAGGAAGATGCAGCGAACAACTACGCGCGAGGTCACTACACCATCGGTAAAGAGATCGTCGATCTGGTGCTGGACCGAATCAGGAAGCTGGCCGATCAATGCACCGGACTTCAGGGATTCCTGATCTTTCACTCATTCGGCGGAGGCACCGGGTCCGGATTCACGTCCCTCCTCATGGAGAGACTCTCCGTCGATTACGGAAAGAAGTCGAAGCTGGAATTCGCCATCTACCCGGCGCCCCAGGTCTCGACTGCCGTCGTCGAGCCGTACAACTCCATCCTCACGACCCATACGACCCTTGAGCACTCCGACTGCGCTTTCATGGTCGACAATGAGGCTATTTACGACATCTGCCGCCGAAACCTCGACATCGAAAGGCCGACTTACACCAACTTGAACAGACTCATTGGCCAGATCGTATCCTCGATCACCGCTTCCCTGCGATTCGACGGAGCCCTGAACGTCGATCTTACCGAATTCCAGACCAATTTGGTGCCCTACCCTCGTATTCACTTCCCTCTGGTTACATACGCGCCTGTTATCTCCGCTGAAAAGGCTTACCACGAACAGCTGTCCGTTGGAGAGATCACCAATGCCTGCTTCGAGCCCGCTAACCAGATGGTCAAGTGCGACCCGCGTCATGGAAAGTATATGGCTTGCTGTATGCTGTACAGAGGAGACGTCGTTCCTAAGGACGTTAACGCCGCGATCGCTACCATCAAGACCAAACGCTCGATTCAGTTCGTTGACTGGTGTCCCACCGGTTTCAAAGTCGGCATCAACTACCAGCCACCGACCGTCGTTCCGGGTGGCGATTTGGCCAAGGTACAACGTGCCGTTTGCATGTTGTCTAATACCACGGCTATCGCCGAGGCCTGGGCTCGTCTGGACCACAAATTCGACCTGATGTACGCCAAGCGTGCTTTCGTCCATTGGTACGTCGGCGAGGGTATGGAAGAGGGTGAATTCTCCGAGGCTCGTGAGGATTTGGCCGCTCTTGAGAAGGACTACGAAGAGGTCGGGATGGACTCTGCCGAAGGAGAGGGCGAAGGAGCAGAAGAATTCTAAGACCTTTAAAGCTCATATTGATAAATACTCAAAATATGTTGAGCGTTTAACCCCACTATAGGCTTACTGCACCATCAGAATCCCGTATAACGTCTTTACGAAATATACGCAAGGTATACAATATCTTTTCTAACTCGTGTAACGCTGAAACCAAATATAAAGGAGAATGAAATAAAAAATCGTAAACTAATCACAATAAGATGTTTAAACTCCCTTACCTCACAATTCTATACATCATAGACGTAATACTGCATATAATCCGAACATATTACATCCTCCCATCAATTCCTAGTATAGATTCATTCATTGTATAGTCTTACATAGTAAACTCATCGTATTTCTATAAGTTATTTGAACTCTATCCCTTCCCTATTAATATCTCTATCTGATACAAAAACCGATCTTGTTTTCGGAGAAGCATTTGAAGTCGATTGATCAATTTCTCCAAAATTCGCCTGGATTCTGATATCACTTCACGAATCAGCGGGGTCTGACTTTGAAACGTATAATTGCCAGGAGGTCGTGGTGCTTGGCGTTATTACATGATTTGCTGACAGAGACTGGCGATAGATTTTTTTATTTGAAATCCTACTTAACTATATCTATACTTGGCTGTATTATTTACATTTACAATTTTTTTGCGGGATTAACTTTAACTCCGCGTAAGTAACTGCATGTACTACGCTACGTTATATACGCGCATACATACAAAATAGGCAGCGAATACGTGCAGTCTTTTCGTTCGCTCCATACACGGTAAGTCGACCATATCCGTGGGCAGCTGGCGCAATATAAAACCGGCATGACGCATTTTGTATTTATTTGTAAGGTGAGGGTTTTCGCCCTATACTCTTTTCACCTGCAACAGAATCGCTTTCACACATCGCTGAATAATGTATATCTATATGGTAAAATAGATTGATTGGGAATTTTTTTTTTTTTTATCGTTTAACATTATTATACGATCAATGTTAATAAGGGAATTCAATCTGCTACAAACACATGATACAATATTGACTTCAGTGATTCGTTAAAAATATGTGTGCGCTCCTAGGTACGCCCGATTCCATAGAATTAGATATTTAATTACTTTAATTGCAGGTAAAAAAAGCGTGAAATCTGTAACCTGCACGACAGGCATGTACGGCGAGTTGCCTTTACACAGGCGTTACATTATCGCTATTAATTAACTATCATAATAATAACTACGACTGCGAGGATTTCCGGCACGAAACAATAGACGATGAAGCCGTTAGAATCATTTCTCCACTATGGATACATATATCGAGAAATATACAAGGCGTGTAAATTTCTTCGTGAAAATACATTCAATGATGGATTTTATCGCCAATAATCAATGTATACGCATTGCGTTCTATGAAAAAAAAAAATACACGTATTATGCTCCGATATAGAAAATCTTTCTCTAAAATAAATAAAGATAGCGATACAGGTGTATCATAGTTTAAATATTATACACTATCATAGTAATTCGTCGTTTACTTTTTTTATTTCCTACTGCGATAAAGGCATAATCAACCGTTGCGCGATAACAGTTTCCTGCACTATTATACGTAATACACCGTAATACAACGTATTACTTTAATTCTAACATCATATCGAGTGATCTATGAGAACAGTACCTATTCGTGTGTATTTTGAAAACACGCATTTATATATAGCTATATGATATTAATAAGATAACATCTTAATTAAAAAATTGTGCTGTAAGTAAGAAAAAAAAAAATTCTTCTCAGGGTATAGTGTAAATATACAGTCGAGTATATGTGCTGTAATTCAGCCTGCTAACATCGGCGAGTCTCTGTCGGTCGACGCCCTTGCGGTCGATGTGAAACCGCGATCCATACACAGAAACGAGTTCGTCAAATCGTTTCCGTCGCTGCATACAAATAAAGTAATGTAAAAAAAAAAAAAAAAGGCAAAAAAGGAAGAAGGATCTATGGTTTGCAAGTGGAGAAAACAGCAGCAGCAACAATGATAGCAATTTCTTTTAAAATTCGCTAGCTTCTTTTTTCTCAAATAAATGAATAAAACGAACGGATTGTAAAGAGATTTGAAAACTACGTTATAGTTATCGCAGATATCTCTGTGTATAGGTATACGAAATGTAGCATACACTATATGTTCATCATACACTCGATGTGAAAAGGGACTACTTTTCTCTTCTAAGGGTCGCGCACGGGCGGCGGATGCGTTCTGCGGACCAATCAGAACTCCGAAAGCCAAAGGACTACCAAAGGGGAAGGGGAGGGGTATATAACTGCAATGCGGCTCCTACTGTGCTCGAACCGACCCAGCACTCAGCAGTCGTCAGTCAGTCGTAGACCGTCGTTGGACTTGCGATAGCCGTTTGTAGAAGCTCCATTACCTGCTTCCGCCAACTCTATTGAGTTTCTTGTCCTTACCGAAGTACAACACTTTATTAACAATGGTAAGTGTCGGTTGTGCTGCATAGCATCTACGTTTGCATCTGATTTCTCTCATTCGTCGCGCGATTCAACGATATTCTTGAATGGTAGACCTTGCTTTATGTTTCCCTCAGTTGATTTCGCGAATATCATTTCATATACTGAATTAAGTAACGGTCTTCCTGGAACTGTAACACGTCGCCATTTTGAGAAGAGAAACACCGGCCGGCTCCACCCTAGCTAAGCAGACTATGAGTCGTCTCTATGATTCATATCGATTATTTATACTCGTCTAGCTACTTTTCATTCGATAACATTGCTACTTTTTTTTACTGGGTTTTGAATTTCGAAAGATTCTATTGTCTCGGGGTTATAATATCATCGGCATTGTTTTGAAATACGAGATGCCATAATTCGTTCTTTGTTTAAAAAAATACGAATTTTCTTTTGTTATTTCAGCGTGAGTGTATCTCTATCCACGTTGGACAAGCCGGTGTCCAGATCGGTAATGCCTGCTGGGAGCTTTACTGCCTTGAGCATGGAATTCAGCCCGACGGACAGATGCCGTCCGACAAAACGATCGGCGGTGGGGATGACAGCTTTAATACATTCTTCAGCGAAACTGGAGCCGGAAAACACGTTCCGAGAGCTGTATTCATCGATTTGGAACCTACTGTTGTTGGTATGATTCATGCCTTTTATTTTCAAACGGAATTTTATACATGTATACTACATACAATGTAATACGTATACGATATCATAAGTAAGCTTATATCTACCTTGGGTATTATCTTCCTATAACGTGATACATATATTCGTTATTACAGACGAGGTACGAACCGGAACTTATCGCCAGCTCTTCCACCCCGAGCAGTTGATAACCGGAAAGGAAGATGCAGCGAATAATTACGCGCGAGGTCATTACACGATCGGTAAGGAGATCGTCGACCTGGTTTTGGACCGAGTCAGGAAGCTGGCCGACCAATGCACCGGACTTCAGGGATTCCTGATCTTCCACTCATTCGGCGGAGGCACCGGGTCCGGATTCACGTCCCTCCTCATGGAGAGACTCTCCGTCGATTACGGAAAGAAGTCGAAGCTGGAATTCGCCATCTACCCGGCGCCCCAGGTCTCGACTGCCGTCGTCGAGCCGTACAACTCCATCCTCACGACCCATACGACCCTTGAGCATTCCGACTGCGCTTTCATGGTCGACAATGAGGCTATTTACGACATCTGCCGCCGAAACCTCGACATCGAGAGGCCGACTTACACCAACTTGAACAGACTCATTGGCCAGATCGTATCCTCGATCACGGCTTCCCTGCGATTCGACGGAGCCCTAAACGTCGATCTTACCGAATTCCAGACCAATTTGGTGCCCTACCCTCGTATCCACTTCCCTCTGGTCACATACGCGCCTGTTATCTCCGCCGAAAAGGCTTACCACGAACAGCTGTCCGTTGGAGAGATCACCAATGCCTGCTTCGAGCCCGCTAACCAGATGGTCAAGTGCGACCCGCGTCATGGAAAGTACATGGCTTGCTGTATGTTGTACAGAGGAGATGTCGTCCCCAAGGATGTAAACGCCGCGATCGCTACAATCAAGACGAAACGTACCATTCAGTTCGTCGACTGGTGTCCCACCGGTTTCAAGGTCGGCATCAACTACCAGCCACCGACCGTCGTCCCGGGTGGTGATTTGGCCAAGGTACAACGTGCCGTTTGCATGTTGTCCAATACCACGGCTATCGCCGAGGCCTGGGCTCGTCTGGATCACAAATTCGATCTGATGTACGCCAAGCGGGCTTTCGTCCATTGGTACGTCGGCGAGGGTATGGAGGAGGGTGAATTCTCTGAGGCTCGTGAGGATTTGGCTGCCCTTGAGAAGGACTACGAAGAAGTCGGCATGGACTCTGCCGAGGGAGAGGGTGAAGGAGCTGAAGAATATTAATCTAATTTTCGTAAAGTCGTAACAATAAAAAATACACTGGCAAATATTTATTTTCTACATTCCCAACACTTCTTCGATATTATATACGTATTGATTATCAAATTCAATTGCGAAAATAAACGCTTCTTTTGAATATCTGATTCACAATGTACTTCATTCTCAGTCATAAAAATCCGTTCCAAAATTCATTCCCCAAACAATTCCTATCCAGTTTAATTAAATGGCTATTTAATTACCGCTCTCTCACAATCAGCTATAAGAGAAAAAAAAAGATTGCTATTAGATCGCTAGCGTATCAATTCTTCTCCCGGATATCTTTGACTTGTATTAGTCTCGCGTAATAGTGAGCTAAAGATTAACAAAAACGTTAGGATAAAATTAGCATACATAGCTTCACCTTAAACGATGCATCGAGAGGCAATATTTATTTAGCACATAAAACAATAATATCACAAATTTACAATATACTGTTATTTTAATTAAATAAATACAGTTCTACCGAGACGTATGCATGCATACATACTCTATTTGTTTCTTATAATTATTGTTATTCGTCGTTTTTGTTTTACAGACATTATAATATGTATTTGTATTTTTTTTCTCTCCAACATCAGAGACAGATACAGCTAAACAATTTCGTGCAAAATCAGGCAGTAATACAGAAAAAAAAAAACAGAAAAAAAGCAAAATTGAGCAAATCACCAAAAATGATGTAAATTTTCTTCACATAAAATTAAAAAGA
This sequence comes from Tenthredo scrophulariae, assembly GCA_963978835.1. NCBI lineage: Eukaryota > Metazoa > Arthropoda > Insecta > Hymenoptera > Tenthredinidae > Tenthredo > Tenthredo scrophulariae. The sequence goes on from OZ022233.1 coordinate 16,957,222, forward strand.
AAAATAAGTTCAGTTATAACGTTAAAAATTAGGTAATTAGTACTAATTATATACAGTTTCAGAAATTCTATATACCTATATTGCGATAATCAACCTTATCCACCGCTTATTAAGTTAGAAAAAATTATAATTATGTAGGCGGAAAAGAAAAAAAAAAAAAAACACATTTATACGATTAATTATAATGATAAGAAAATGATAACAATTAGACATTTTATGAACAAATATTCAATGTGGTGTGTATAACACAAGATTTAAATCAATATAATTATTGATATATGAGAGAGTGTACGAGGCAGAATATTATCTATTACCATATTCCTATTTTTCTTTCCCTAATAATTATTAAAAAGTACTTTATGTACTTCTTTTATACAAACATCTGCAGGCAGAGGCTTAGTGATTTTAATTGCACGATTAGAATTGAGGATTTTATTGAAAAGTAATTGGTTTTACCTTATTAAGTTATCGAGAAAAAAAAAGGAAAGCAAAAAACAATGCTAATATTGATATTGAAAACTGAATAAAAACGAAAGTAATTAAAGGGTGATAATTTTGGTCGAAATTATGAATTACGAATAAAACGATGATGTATTTCCATCCTTTTCCATATTCGTAGTACTACACATGAATTAGTAATTGGCAATTTCTTCTAAATATAGCACGAATCGTATTCGTCTTCGATGTTTCAAGCTGTAAATAAAAAAATATTTAAATTAGTCACAACGAGTTCTTTACGAGTTTATAAATTTCTGAAATAATGTTACGCGAATGTATAATGTATATATTAGTACCAAATTCCTCAATCCTGCTCTTCTACACCCTCTTATTAAGGGAAAGAGGGTTTCAGTAAACTTTTAATGATATGGAAAGTACGTCTCGCTTTCATAACTGAAAACTATCAGTCATATCGTCTCATAGCTTCTTCAGTCCCCAGTATCCAGATAATTCAACCAATTTCATATTATGAAAATTGAAAATGAAGATCCAGGGTCCGAATTACACCGTCCTTCTGTTGATGTTCAATAACAGATTTCAATGTTTTAATAGCATAAAGCAAAAAAGGAAAAAAAAAAAAAAACCACCCACCAGTTGGTAAATCTTTTCCAATACAAATCAGAAGTTTAATTGGACTATCCAACACCTCGACATCTCTCACATATAGGACAGTAGTAGTTTGATCTTTAAATTGACGAAATATTTTCTGCGCTGTTTTTTCAGTTTTTTTGTTTTGTTATAAAGTATAAGAATGAAATTCCTCATTTAGAATAAGGTTTTGGGAGGTTTTTGTGGGAGGATTAGTATCAGTATGAGTATCACTATCAGTAGTAGCAAACGTGCCCTGAGAATGTGATAAACTGAAGAAAACAGCCTTTGTTTCCCTCCTCATTTCTCAAAATCTGTGACTTTGATGTTTAAAAATTTCTCTGAAATGTAAAAAGGTCTGATTAGCACACGGAAACATAGTATATTCGAAACTGATCATCCCTTTAACAACTCCCACATTATATTATAAAGGAAAGTCCATGATAGACCATATTACCTCTTCATAATCATCAGCTCTCCTCGCGCTGGCAGGATAATAATCAACGATAAGGGGTCTCGGCCTTTGCCCAATTCCAGATGGTTGTTGAAGCCCACAGGCCTGTTCTTCGTTAGTTATAACGGCGACTAAAGTCCTTATGACTTGTTCGTCAAGTTGAGACATGGGTTTGCCAGGAGTTTTCATTCTCCTAAGGAATAAAGCGTTCCATTTCTGTCTGAGGTGTAGAATGAGTTGTGCCGCTTCAGGATCGAGTTTGAATACTACCCAGTCGTCTAATTTCAAGATTGTAGTTCCCTCCTGGACCTCGTCGACTTCAGAATCAGATTCGCTCTCGGGAAGAGCTGCGAGTGTAAAACGAGTTAGAAATAGTTAAAAAACAGAAAAAGCTTGGTTTCATTCCCCGCTTACTTTCCGCTTCGTATATCACGTCCATGGGAAGCCGCGCAGGGCCACTAAACAACGATATGGTTATCGGGTTCACTAGCGTGACTGTTTTAACGTGGCAAAATCGACCCGATCTACTCATTTCCTCATAGAGCAACCAGTCGCAAGGCAAAGCTTCAACGTTTGCTGAATGGGACTGTGCGGACGTGGTTCGTGGAGATTTTGGGTAATCTCTGAGCGTTGACGATGGGTGGAAGACCACCTTTACTTCCTTCCTGTAAAAACGTGAACAGAATTTAGTATGGGATAAAACATTTGAATATATATCTTCAAAATTAAACCCGGATGTAATTATTTTGTTAATTCTTACTGAGTTCTTAGCTGTGAATGTTCTCTGTCTACTCTTATAAGATTTGGATACAATCCAGCAGTTAGAGCGGCTTTGACGACCGCCCAGTTCTCAGAGTTTGAGTTGAGGTCTCTAATATCGCCAGATCCTCTGGCTCGAACGAATCCGGAGGCTCTAAGCTGCCCTAAAAGCTGCGTTCTCATGCCAACAACCATCTCCATAGTAGCAGCTGATATGAAATTCTTTTCACAGAACAGTCTCTCCCTACCGCTGGCTCTGGCTGTCTGCCAGCTTTGGAAAGCCCGTAGCACAGCCATGTGGTCGGAGTATGTACCAGCGGAGAAATCCTTCCTTGATAAAGTAGCGGCTCGTTTTTGTGACGGCTGAGAAGGCAGGAGGAAGGGGTCCCTGGAAAAGGAGAAAAATAACGTTAGAAATTGTGTCTCTAGACCAGAAAGTCTTCTCAGACTCACTTGTAAGCCAGACTGCAAACAATGGTCAATATTGGGTCCAAGCACTTCAACACCACTGCGTAAAGCAGCATTTTTCCCAGCCTAGGTTCAACGGGAAGATCTAAAAGGTGGCTTCCAAGTTCCGTGAGGTCTTCCCACGGGTCTAAAGCGTCTATAGTTTTGAGGAGCTGCACCGCGTTTCTTGTCACAGCGTTAGAAGGCGGCTCTAAAGCCCGGTCGAGGAATTCTGCGATAGGTGTATTACCCGGGGCGAGGTGTTTGGTATAGAGGCATAATTCCTGCAAAGGAAGCCTCAGGATTTCTGGGGTCTGATAAGGCTGCATGGAATTGTGTCTGACGGAAGAGAACAGGCGGTAGCATATACCATTCTGGCATCTCCCGGCTCTTCCTTTACGCTGCTTAGCGCACGCCTGCGATATCCAGTTGGATCTGAGCGTGCAAACGCCGGATATAGCGTCGAATGATTTCTCTTTGACTTTTCCTGAGTCTATTACGTATACGACATCGTCTATTGTGATGCTAGTCTCAGCTATGTTTGTCGATAGTATAATCTTTCGCGTTCCTTGAGGACTGGGTCTGAATACTCGTTTCTGATCGCAAGTCTGCATGTTCGAATGCAGGACGAATAAATTGTACCTGTAAATTTCAGTCATTCTTTTTTCCTCTGAGTTTATCCTGTCTCTCATGGTCACAATGTCGTCATACCCGGGTAGAAAAACGAGGATAGATCCGTATGGCATTTTCAAATGAATGTGGAGAATCAGGGACAAAAGTAGATCGTAGTCTACATTCTCGTCATTAAAAGTATGGTGATAAACGTCGAGCAGCATTTTGTCGTCTTCTGATATCGGGCCGTTTTTGTCTTGCGGTATATCTTCGTACTGTAAATTACAGTCATATGTTTTCATATAGGCTTCTATCAGCTCCGAGCATTCAACCTGGTTCATTTTTCTCGCCCAATCCAAGGCTGTCCATTCATTGACTGATCTTATGTTCAAATTGGCCCCAAGATTCAGCAATCTTTCCGTTGTATCGACGCAGCCTCTCCCTGCCGCGACCATCAAAGGCGTAACGGATGTTTTTGAGTGCTGATAATCTACCGAGACGTTCTCCGACTGTATGAAGTATAGAAGTTGAGTGAAGTTATCTTCTCCGCCGCAGAGCCAAGCCTCAGATATAGATCGGTCCATTTTATCAACCAGCCGAGGTTCGAGCTCTACTCTCTCTGGGACAGGCTCGTTTTGCTGTCCTAAAATCGGAGCGGGGATTAAAGAGCGCTCCGAAACCTGGCCCATTGTAGAATTCATTGGTCTGTACTGAGTCCAAGACTCAAGGACTTTCTTCTGGTCCTTTTTGTTGATCAGTTTTTCCTTCTTAGCGGTCATGTCTTTGGTCATGTAATTAGTGAGCTTTAGAATGTCCTCAAGGAAGCAGACCTCGACGTCGTACAGCCTCCCGGGAACATTTATCACCGAGCAATTGTTGAAGTATTTTAAAAATATGCTAGTGTCCATGGTAGCACTCATAAGCACAACTTTCAACGATCTAAATTTAACTAGAGCATCTTTAAGGGCGATTAATAAAAAGTCGCAGAATCTGTCCCGCTCGTGAATCTCGTCTACTATTATGTGTGTTATTGTTGCCAGCGCCGAATCTCCACCCATTAAAGTCCTGAGGAGTACGCCGTTTGTGCAATAGGTCAATAAGGTCTTGGGAGATACCCTGCTCTCAAGTCTAATCTGGTATCCAAAAGTTTGACCGATCTTTTCGTCACGTTCAAACGCTACTCTCTCAGCTACCGACACTGCCGACAATCTCCTAGGCTGTGTGCAGATTATTCTACAGGTTTGATTACGCTGCTGACAATAATCAAGTATGAACTGAGGAACCTGCGTCGTTTTACCGCTCCCTGTCTCTCCCGCTATTACGATCACCTGGCTCGATGGCAACACTTGCATTATCTCATCCCGCATTTTGTAGACGGGTAAACACTCCCGGAAAGGCAATATGTCGTGGTTTATTTTCAATTGAGGTACTTGGGGGATTCCACTGTTGAGACGACCCATTGCCTTTGTGTTAGTGTTCACTGGGTGATAGCAAAAAATCAAAAAATTGAAATTAAGGGTTTATTTTATGATAAATTAGATCGCTGGTATAAAATCTGCTCTTTCTCATTCATTATTATCTTACCATCGGTGCTAATGATCCTTTCCCGTTCAGTAGGAGGTAGTAAATCTTGTCGTTCTTTATTACTGAGTGGAAATTTTTGTATTAAGCTATAAATCCCCTGTCTAGACGGCTTTTGAAGCTTTATCATTGCGTCTGCTTGGACTATGGTCGATCCTTCACGTTTGTAGACTGTTAAAAACCGGTTCGCACCTTTCCTGTGGTACAAATATGAGTGTGAGACATTTATGGAATCAATTTTAGAGTCTAATTCTAATTTTTCTCAGAGTTTACGTGTTAACATAACGCAAATAGTTGGATTCTGACCCCCTTAATCAATGTTTTGAAATTTAGTGTTTACTGTGATACAAAAATGCCGAAAATAAAAACGTTTTGAGTATAAGATATGAGTATCGATGCTCTAAGCACAGAAAATCTAAAATTGAATAATTTTGACAAACAGAATGAAGCAAATATCCAATCTTTCTTTCTTTAGGATCGTTTTGGGTGATTTTTGTCTGCGCCTTACCCACGACTTTTAGATTTGAGTCCTAATTCCCTAGCGAGATCATGTATATAGGCTCTCTCCTCGGCTGTATAAGACGAGGGAAATTCAAGTTCCTTTTGTTCAGGATTAGCAATCAATTTTCTAACAGTTAAATTGACTGCTATTCTAGTGTCTTCTCCGATGGCAGGTTTCTTCTGTTGTTTACGTCGCGGCATCCTGATCTTATTGAAATCCTTTTGACTTATTTTTCACAAAGAAGAGTGAGATGAAGAAATTCTGAAACAATTTTTAAAGACTAGGTTTTAGAAAACTGATAATAATGAAAAAAAATGGAAGAAAAAAAAAACAACGTTGTCAATATTTTTTTTATCAATTAATGTTGATCTAATGGCAAGGGTTTGATTATTACCTTATGGAAGGACTGAAGAATTAGAAGATGCAAATACAACCTAATAATGAATGTAGCATGTGTATTTATGCAAATTGAAATAAGGGACCGGCGTTAGAATTAACGATATGTGAATAAATAATCGTTAAAACTTGGTAAATATCAAACTTGAAACGGAACTATAACCATTGATGTTCGATGGAAGCGAAATCAGTGGATTATGGAGCTCGGCGGGTGCGCGATGAGCGACTTGAACCCAACGTCGGAGGTGATTAACGATAGATAATGAAAACAAATATTACAGCCTTAAATATCCTCTAGATTATCAACTATACTTTAAAAATAATTTCATTAAATATTTCGATACACTTTACCCTCTTTAACAAATAATAAGCTACATATGAATTAAGCGAGTTTGTTATCGGTCGCGGGAAATCCCCGACCAGTCTCAGAATTTCGCAAGAGATACTTTAGAAAAAAAGGATTAATAGATATAAAAAAAGATTTAGATTTCATATTCTAGTTTTATTACCTTTCGGACTCAAATATATCGTTTGGGGAATCGAGAGAAGAGATTTTATTGCTTTTTTCGAACAAATATGAGCTATTCTTGCGCCATTTTGTGTCATAGCGTTTGATCTAAGTTGTCACAATCGAAGATCGATAATATAATCGCAGCGACAACTAGTATGTCAATTGTGGTCATTGTGTAACATAACCAAACTATTTGGACTATGATCTGACATTCTGACCTGAGTAAAAGGATAAATAAACGTATAATACATCGATAAAAAGTTTCGAAATGAAGGTTAATGATGTTAACGAGGTTAGAAATGAACGGCGAATGAAAAGCGTCGGTAAAACAATCCGATAATAAATACGATGATAAGTTTAAGGTTAGAAATAAAAACCTCGTATGTATAAAGCGGAATAAAACAACGTAGTGTAAAAATTGAGTTTACAATATAAAACTCTGGTGTAAAAATAAAGAATATCATTTGAAAAATGGAACAAACCGATGCTGTGGTAGTAGTGAAGGCAAAACCCGTAAGAAAAGTCTTCAAAGCTCATATAAAGGTCAACAAAATTCCCGAAGCTCAGCTAAACGACCCTTTGATAAATTCCGCAATCGCGGCTCTACCTCCGAACTATAATTTTGAAATCCACAAGACGATATGGCGAATAAAAGAACTCCATTCAAAAAGAGTAGCCCTTCAGATGCCCGAGGGTCTTCTACTATTCGCTACAACCATATCTGATATTATTGAGGAATTTACAGGCGCCGAAACGATCATTATGGGTGACGTTACTTACGGTATAAAATTACACCCCAATATATGATCAGAATTCAGTTTTTATGCTTTCAGAATACAGATGCTGCTTCGCTTTGCGCTCTCCAACATTTTCCGAGCCTTTTGGATAGCTAGACATTTTTTAAAGCTAATAAAACGTATTTTTCTTCTCGTTCCTTTACATAATGATTAAATTTCTTCTCCAGGTGCCTGCTGTATCGATGATTACACGGCAAGAGCTCTAGACGTGGATTTGCTGGTCCATTATGGGCACTCGTGCCTAATTCCAGTTGATAAAACGGCAGGAATTAAAGTCCTGTATATTTTTGTTGATATAAAAATCGACGCGGTTCATTGCGTCGAATCTCTTCAGGCCAATTTATCTGTTATAACTAAAATCGCACTGGTGAGCACCATCCAATTTGCTTCTACTCTACAGGCAGTCGCTGTAGAAATGCGAAAGGCTGGGTACGAGGTCACTGTTCCACAAAGCAGACCTCTTAGCCCTGGAGAAGTAAGAAAAGTGGGAATAAAAATGCCCAAAATTTTATTTGAGGTCTCAGAGCTTTGCCTCAAGCTTTAAAGTCGATTGAAAGCCGTCAAATCCCATTCATTTGATTAGAAAAGCGATCTTATTGCTTCGATTAGTTGAATTCTTGAAACGGGAGGCATAACGATTCTGAAAACTCTAGTAATCGTTTCCTTTTCACTTTTAATTAGGTCCTTGGCTGCACCGCGCCTCAGATCCGATGTGCAGATGCTGTTGTGTATTTGGGCGATGGTCGTTTTCACTTGGAGGCAGCTATGATTGCAAATCCAAAATTAAAGGCATACAGATACGATCCTTATGACAAGAGTTTGACTGAGGAATTCTATGACCATGAGAGGATGCGAAGCACGCGACGTAGCGCTATAGAGAACAGCAAGAACGCCGGAAAGTTTGGACTTGTTCTTGGGACTCTTGGGAGACAAGGGAATTCCGCTGTTCTTAAGACCATTGAGAGACGTATTAAAATGCTAAAGAAAGATTTAGTCGTTATTTTACTGTCGGAAATATTTCCTGATAAACTTAAGCTTTTCTATGATATCGACACCTTTATACAGGTACATAATCACGCCGAGAAAATAATTTGAAATATGGATTTCGTCGTGAATTGAGTATCCAAAGATATTCTCTGCGCTAATTGATCTTAAATTCGTTCGTTTTTTGAAAATTAAATACCAAAAATTGATAACCATCTGCAAAAAGGAATTGAAAATGTTGTATTTTGTGAAAATTGAGTACCCAAAAATGTATTTTATTGCTCAATAATCGATTATTACTTTTCCAACGTCGTAAATTGTTAGATTTATTAAATAAAAGTCTGATTATTTCAGGTAGCATGTCCGAGATTGAGTATAGACTGGGGAACAGCATTTGAAAAGCCATTATTGACACCATACGAGGGTGCAGTAGCATTAAAACTAGCAGAATTAGACAACGAGAAACCATATCCAATGGATTTTTATGCCTCTGCAAGTTTGGGCCCTTGGACACCAAACCACAAGCCAACAGATTTAGAAAAACAGAATGATGCATGTTGCGGAAAATGCAAAGACGAAAAATAGCTGATAAGTTAGATGAATAGTTTAGATCTATAATCGACGATCAATCATCTTTTAGTTTTCTTTTTTAATAACCAATGAATGAGAATCGTCAAAAAAATATTAATAAGAATTTAATTGCTGGAGATTATTTGTATGACTTCGTAAAATAAAAATCAACGAAAGTTTCTAACGACTTATTAGTTTCTATTCATGTTGTTCTTGGTTTATATTTCATTGTTAATTAAGAAACTCCGAAATATAAAAATGAGACCCATATGAAGAAAGAACAGTTTGAAATTTGAATTTTTCGAATACTATCTTCTTGTGGCTAGCGATAATCTGAAATTCATTTTCATTCAATTATTTGACTAAAGTATTTCAGAATCCGTGTAATCTTCAACATAGTAGGTATAAACCACCCCGTGCGTTTGCGCTCTAAAATATAAAAATGCGCGCGCTTTGCGGGTTTTACGCGTCGCACAAATAGGCTGGGTGTTATTGCGATATTGGATAGATAAAGGTGCCGCGTGGGCGAATGACGTCATACGCCCACCTGTAGCCACCTAAACTCTGAACGAACCCACCCCCTTTACGTTCCCCGAATAACGGGTGAGAGTGAAATGAATGAATTATTTTCTAGATATTCGAAAAGTGCGTGATTACATTTATTTTTAAACGGCGAAAATCGTCGCTTTTTTTTCCTTCTCATTCGAAAATAAAGAATTTTAATAACGGAATTATTCGCTCGTTTATCCTCTATTTCATTTTATTTACGAAGATGTAGGAATTCCCATTCGTTGTACGAATGTTTCCCGAAAATAATGAAGCGCGGGAAATTATAGATTTGGATATCGAGGGTTCGAAATTTGAAATTTGAAATTTCGAATGGTTGAATGATCATCTGATTTCCTTGATACACCCCGTGCATTCAAGACCGTATATATATATAGGTATATATACTCCTATGCGCGTGTATATAAGCGAGTATATAGTTAGCGGGGGTGAAAGACGGCGCCGGCCGCACCCCGACGTCGCGACATCAGTCGTCGCCTCGACGGGGCTCAACAAGTTTCCGGGATTTTGCTATTCGAAATTCTGTTATAATAATAGTTATAAAAAGTATATAAAAAAACGTGTCAATAATAGAATAAGTAAATACCATCTATCTCAAAATTAAGAAAAATATAAACTATATATTTCCCGCGGATTTAAAAAAAAAAAAAAGAAAGAAAATACTCTAATTTTTTGAAATTTCATAATAACAGATTATGCGGTAGATTTACTTTCCAATCTTGAGACTATATAATAAATTCGCAGGTAGATATACCAAATAAATTACAAAGAGAAGAAACTTTTTTAATGTAGAATAGAAAAAAAAACAGAAACCTTATAATCATAAGATGATAGATTTAAAATCCGTTTGAAACTGGACTAAAATTTACCGTTTTTTTTTCAATTTTCTATTCTAAGATTATTTGTAATTAAATTTAAAAAATTAGTTTTCTTCGATAAATTAATATTCAATTTATGAATCCTTTTTTCTTCACACAGTAATCATAATCGGTATGAAATCTGGAGTTAGAAACGAAGAAGATTGGTCATCGAGTTCGAAAAAAGGGGGAAGAATAATGCGGAAGACATCAAGGAGGACTGAAAGACTAAATTTCAAATCATCAAGAACATCGCGTACGGCTACACCTAGGGAGAGGACTCTTAGACGTTTAGAAAGCAACGAAAGAGAGAGAATGAGAATGCACAGTTTGAACGATGCGTTTCAGGTATATTTTGAGGAAACTGAAAAACTTCTAAATTATTTTTAAGAAAATTAATAAAAAGAAGCGATAAGAAATGTCGTTCTTTTCATTCCCAGGTATAATTATCATTGAAAAATTCTTATTTCCAGTCCCTGAGGGAGGTGATACCTCATGTGAGCAAGGAGAGACGTTTATCAAAGATCGAGACTCTGACGTTGGCTAAAAACTACATAGTAGCATTGACGGACGTTATTTGCGCTATGAGAAACGAAGAGCAATCCGAATCGGATCAGCAAATCCCCGAGGATCCTAGTGATAGCGGATCGAACCGAGCCAAGATGAACTCCCCTCGGTCTTCAAGATCGCCGAGTCCAGAGACGGAGAGCTTTTATGAAATCAACGAGGAGAAACTACCATGGAAAAAAGACTCGGACGGTTGTCAAGCTTTCTGAAAAAAAAAAAGCTATAAATTAATTTGAATATAAAAGCCGACAATATTAACGAGCCGAAAAAAGATGAATGATAATATATCATACGTTGGTTTAATTCATCTTCTTTCCGTTCGACAAAAAAAGGCTTCAAACAATCTTCAGCGAGTAAAATGTGCCAAAAAAAAAGAAATAAGAAAAAGCCAGTAACACAGTATTGGATAATGTGAATTATGATATACTATATACTATAATATATGTAGAATAGTCATATGAGTAGAAGAATATTTTTAGACAAGTTATTATCGTAGATAATTGAATTAGAAGTTAGAATGGAAATGTGAGATCGGTTCGTATTGAATAGTTAGTTCGAAATTAGAGAATGAAGTTGAATATGGAAAAAAAGCGAAAAGAAAAGCGACGAGAAGGGTGAAAACTAGAGAAGCTATCGTATCTTCCCCAATATATCAATTATTCAAGTATATATAAATATGGTATATAAATTATTATTAGTATTAAAGTATTTATTATATGCATATACAAGATATACTATAATGTGAGTGTTTGAGTTATATAAGATTACAAATGATGTATACTGAGTATTTCATCAGAGAGCCAAAAAAGCAGCAAAACCATTCGAAAAAGGAAAAATTTTACGTTTTTTTTTTTCAGGTCTTAGCGAGTCTAAAACAACAATGAGATTTTTAAATTCTAAAATTCAGAAGATTCCATCGAATTAAGAATACTATAAGAAAAGTTGGGATTTCTATTCTCTCTAATCAAATGATGTTATAATTATAGGAGTAAGAAAAATCTGAGCCTAAATTCGTTAGATATTACGCAAATTTATTGTTCAATAGTTTCATCGTTATTAGAGAAAAGAACAATTAGCTTGTACATATTGAGTGTTTCAACAGTATTACAAAAAAAAAAAGAAAAGAAGATAAGAGAGTATAAAATACATAATATATTTACAAAAACCGTAATGATATGAAAAATATTTGAATACCTATTTACCTAAAGTTAATTAATAAATCAAAGGAAATACCTAATATCTCCTTACACGATTCGTACAATAAAATACGTACTCAGTTAGAAAAAGAGAATAAATCAATCAACTCGTGCCAAAAGATACAGTCTGCGCATCTAAAGTTTCTAAATCGACGAGAACTGCTGTTCTAGTATCAGAAAATTTGGGAACGCATATTAGTCTCACAGTTTGTCCGTCTTCACCTGATAAACAAGAAAAGGAATCGTGTTATCGTGTATTCATCATACAAAGAAATCCATATTCTATGTCTTAGTTTATACCTTTCCATAAATTGGTCTCGTACTTGTCTACATTGCCAACGAAATAGACATCGGGACATTCGGTCATTATGAAAGGGTCCTTTTCGTAGTAAGGATAAGAAGACAGAGTGTCGGGTGCAGTGGGGCAGTAGTGTCTCCAGCTCAGAGTTCTCTCTAGCCAAACGATCGGGGGAACATCATCGACGTCGCACACTTTCATCAAGTCTTCGATCGGCTGTCCGCTGGATCCGCAGATAACTCTAGAGCCGAGGGAACCGATGAATGGATTAGTGGCGCCCTGGAGGCTCTTGAATCTGTTGAGAGGGAATAAAGTATAAGAAACGAGAGGAATTCTCGAAGATGTTTAAAACGAGAAGAAGAACTCATTGCCTAGAAGATTTCGGCAATATACAAGGATGCAATGCCTGCTGAGGTATCATGTGGTTCGTAGGATCGAACTGTCCAGGCATTAGAGTAACGCAACAAGATTCTACTATCTGGTTTAAAAAATTATCAAATCTCTGAGCAGCCAACGCAGTTTCTTTTGCCGCTGCAGTATCCTGAGCCTTTCCACCCGAGTGTCCTTTGCTTGTGTGAATCTCTGCGCTCCCTCTCACGCTGTTACCTGAAATATATAAAATTGATGATAAAACGTAAATCCTGATGAATTTTTGAATAAGTAATCAATTTTATGTAATCAATCAGTTAATCACCGGCTATTATCACTCTGACGATTGAAGCCTCTTCTTTTTGGGTATCAGAATCTCCTATCATACCATCTATGAATTCTATGAGTAGATTAAGAGCCAGATTTTCGGGATTATTGGCCAAATCGAGTCCAGAAACGATGAGAACTTTACCAAAATTTATCGAGTTTGTTGAAACGGGCTTTGGCACGCATCCGGGAAAGCACCAATCTTCTACCTGATAAATATTCATGATAATTAGCATAAAGTCATCGTAAACTGTTTGGGAAATATCAGTAGAATGATGAATAGACTGACGTCGAAAGTTCCGTCTTCGTTTTCCTTGCCTAAAACAGCGCATACAATGCCAGTGACCATTTCCTTGATGTTGCTATGATTACCGACTAGTTTAATGCGCAGCATTTCATCTTCTAAAAAAAGTTGGTCTTTATCTGAACAATAATTGACCCTTGGAGCGGGTGGAGCCAGTTGTTGTTCTTCGCTTAATTCGCGTAATATAGACGGCTTCAGCTCTTGATGTTTGTAGATAGTTCCTATAATGACGGAACGTCTACCTTGGGACTCTTCGAGGTCTGCGAGTTTGTGGATTTTCATATCGCCTGTGTTTTGAAAATTTTGTAAGTAAGGAATTATACGAAGGGATGAAAATCGGCGATGTACGAATACGAACCCCATTTTTTTTTAGTTTTTTCAACAATTGGTTCTGTCAGAGCAGCGAGTCGTATTGAATACACGTGCGCGAATTGTTTGCTGAAATCCTTAGTAGCGTCGTGTTTAAACCTTTTGGATAAATCTTTATATTCGACAATTTTCCGCTCGTATATTGGCGGTTTTTCATCGGTTGGTTTTGAGAGTAGAGATGATGCTGTGTTTGTGCTGGTTTCAGTTTTGTGGACCATTTTCATTTGGTCAATAAACGTTGAGGGTTATAAGACCGGAATTTTGAACCTGAATTCTGTATTTTGATGTTCTTTGGTTAAATTATTAAAGTGAAAATTGCGGCTGTGGAGCAAAACCGCGGCAACAACTTAACCTAATAAAGTAACAAGCATAACAGACGATGTTTACTGTTCTAGCCTTCTAGGTTATGTCGGTCGATAAAGTAGATCGCGACTCTGATTTCTGCGCGGTCGGTAAGGTTTAGGATCCGTTTCATCGACGTTCTACACACAGAGTCAAACATAGAAATTTTAATTCTAGTAGATAGTTCGGGCTATAGCGGGTTTTCTGACCCGTGAGTCAATTTTAGGGTGATTATGATAATAGAGGAAGATTATCGTTCTTCAGTTATATCTTCTTTTGGTGTGAAGAAGGAAGTTGCGGGATTATCGCTGTTACAAACTGTGCATGCTACTTGATGTTGATAACGAATTGAATATAACTATATGCGCGAATCGCATGAAATGATAAAAACAATCAAGATAAAACAAAACGACAATTTTTATGTTCTTTTATGTTCCTAAGTTTGGTTTATTATTACGTCATAAACTATACATGCAGGATTATTTATTATATTCCGCGTATGCAGAGATCTCTGATCATATAATGATATCTTGCATAAAAATATATATTACTTGCGACTAAGAGTATCATGATTATTCATGCTAAGAGGAAAACCGCGCGAAAACAAAAAAATATATAGCATACTGCGCGTATAGCGCGGATAAAAAGTTTTGCGAATCAGCCCATATATTGTGTTTTCGTTTTGTATACACATACCCATTGACTCATTTCAGTTGTAGTCAAAACATAATAGAATTCATGAATTATTCTATTATTTTATTTGCTATTCAAAAATAAAAGTAAGAAAGTAAAAAATAAAGAAACAAATTCTTAGAAAAAAAGGCAACGTACCGCGAATATACTATATGATTAAGTTATATGAGGAAGATATCGAATACCCCTGTTTTTAGGAGAAAAAGAAAAAGGAAAAAATATAAGAATGTATTTCACAATATTATACAGAGTGTATTAACCTGCAATGAGAGACTATTACGTGTAACAACAAATTGATATTTTTTTTTCGCAAGAAGACATCGTAAATTGAGGTTTAAAAAAACCACATCGATCTATACGCATGTATATAGTATATATGATGTGTTTACACAGAATGCCTACTACAATGATACGGATTATCATAAACTTTCACGTCATACGGTCTGATACTTTACCGCGATCAGTCGTTTCTGAGTGTTATTCCTGTGTATAGAATAAAATTTATATTTATTATAACGACAATATAGTGATAATAATTTTCGCAAGTATAAACCTATACAGGGGATATTTTCATCTATGTAGATCAATTGGTTTATATACCTATATATGGTTTATATACATCCATAACATACGTGTATATAGGTATAATAATATGTGATTATATTCAATACGAAGTATAACATATAAAATATTATAATAAACCGGAAGAAGAAATGTTATTTAACGTATTAATAATACTATATTTATTCATCTTAAAAAAACACACGTGTTCATGCAAAAAATCTAGGTGTACACCAGAGACTTACGTATGTATACAGTATAACTATATATATCTATGTGAAGACTCGTGGATGCGGATCACTTCTTGATGCTTGACAATCAATGAACACAGTTTTATCCAACAAGTGATCCGCATCCACGAATCTTCACAGTATACACATACTTATTTCGCTATTTAGTCAGATCTCTGAAATAGAGATATACTGGGGCTTGATTCCATATAACTTTTATCACTGCTATAACTGTCTCAAATCATAATTGAGTTATTATTCAATTGTAGCCTGTTACCCCGGACTGGAAATTTGAAAGCGATACTCTCCCTCCGGTAAATATTACCCAAAATTTAAACGTAACCGATAATGGTACGGCAAAGATAATGGTATTTATAAACGACCAAAGGGATGATGTTACTCTGACTCTATTAGCAAATCCGTTTCTTAAAAATGACAGCGGATTATACCCCGGCCCCAAGCTTAATACCAGTGATTATAATCTACGACAATTTTATACAACTTGTAAAATATTCAAGGTACTAGTATGCAATTATTAACGTGCTATGGGTTTTCTTTTACAACCTTCATTAATATCGAATGTGTACATTAATCATTATAATCGCAGGAAGACCATGTGCCATATTTGGATTATCGTAAGGTGTTCACCGGCTGGTACTATCTTGTTATAACAAATAACAATGGTACAAGGTGGAAATATGAGCCTAAATTTTACGAAACTAATTACCCTTTCATCGACATGAGGGTACAACTTAAAGATAAGGGAATATTCAAGCCCGAAACAACAGAGACGTAAGTTATTCCCATAAATTCTTTTTCCTTTTATTTAATCCATACACGTTAAATTCTCATCTAAAAATATTCCGTTTTCAGTACAATGTCTTACTACGTCAATCTCAGGGTACCTCTAGATTGTATCGTCGTCAAAGTCAGGATTTACGAACGTAAAGAAAAGGTCGATGGCGCCATTCGGCATATTGAACGCGGGAGATTACAAGAGACTCAATCCTGCTGGATAAAAGATGTAAATTCAAAGCTCATTACTTTGGCTTGATATCACAATAACATTGAATATACATATATTTTACTTTTATCGTAGATCGGTGAAAATATTTATGCAGACTGTGATCTGATATCACACATTAAACTCGATGTGAGTATATACCCATTGTTTTCTTCTATACGGATTGAAAAAGTTGTTGCCTTTTCTTTTTATTTATTTCCGGTTTTTTTTTTTCATTTTTTAAGGTGAGCTGCGGAAGGGAGGTCACCAATGATATGTACAATAATACATGGACTGTGCATATGGTATGGAAAAACTTGACTCGCGAAGGTGGGAACTATTATCTTGATTATTCAGATCATGATTCAAGAAAATGTGATGAAAAATTTGGCAACGAAGCCGTTGAAACTTGGAGACTTATTAAGAAAGACATTTATGTTGATCTTGGTGAATACTATTATTTATTGAAGGTTTTTAGCTGATTTATAGAATGATAACGATATTATGGTAGATGTATTATATTTACATATATATATTTTTAATATGGCAGGTGAGCACCGAGAAAAAGATAAAATTCAGCAATCATTAACAGAGAAAAATGTTATTCAGCTAGAAGATTGGCGATGGATTACCTGTTTTCTAGTCTCATTCCTTTTGGTAACAATACTGTTTTATTGGGTAATGAGATGGCGCAGATTAAAGG
The DNA here is from genome assembly GCA_963978835.1 of Tenthredo scrophulariae. NCBI lineage: Eukaryota > Metazoa > Arthropoda > Insecta > Hymenoptera > Tenthredinidae > Tenthredo > Tenthredo scrophulariae. Next base: position 16,974,307 of record OZ022233.1, read on the forward strand.
ATTTATTAAAAAAAGAAGATAGACCCACTGGAATACCAAAAGAACCCTCTAAATCTATCAACGATAAAGAATCTAATCAAATTTTACTGATGTACGTCAGGGGGTGTCGTCATTTCGAGGAAGAAGTAGAATATGTTAAACAATGTTTGCGAATGTACTGTAGTGGCTATAAAGTGAGTTTGCCATTGATAATAAGCATGAGATTAAGGAATAACTCTTAATTTGTATTTTTTCTCATTTTAGAAACAATAACAATGAATCTATATGCTCCTTTTTGAATTCTCAGCCTCGCAATCTTCCATCTGAATGCTTTCTAAATTATATTCCAGATTCGAGACGTGTATGCACCAAGAGAATTCGCCTATCTCGAAAAATTTGGCGTTCAGAAATGGATTGATGAACAGCTTAAGGCTGGAAGTAAAGTGATTTGGTTCGACACACCGCAATTTCGTTCCCGATTGAATCACCAAGATAAGGATCGCACTTGGAATGATTTTCGCGATGACGCTGTACCGTACGCCCTTGAATTGGCCAGAGAGCTATATCAAGATGCTCATTCTCAATATTGTTACCACTTTGTTGTACAGTTAGTATTTATAGTACCTATATCAAATATGTTTAAGGAAAATATGAGATTTAAACTTTTGTCGATAGTATAAATTGCAAATATCGATATTACTCAATTTTGAATTAATTTTATCTACAGAATGGAGGCATTCAAAGTTGAAAAGGACCAGGGCGATCCACTCCGATCGCTTACACCACAGGTGCGCTGGCTCGTGCGTGGACGTATCAATGATCTGTGCGAAAAATTGTGAGTCTTTATATTCGTTATGATGTTTACAATGATATACCCTTTTATTTAACTTATGTCGTTTTAATACAGTCTTCAATTATCGATTATCTCATAAAAAAGAATAATCACTTACACCATCATCTATTATGCCTATAATTTGTATTCGTTTTGTTTTTTTTTGTAGAAATGGTCTGATCGAACCTTCGAGAGTATATCAGAATCTGTACACTGAAATAAAATTTGACTCCTCATCGTACGATCGGACCGCGTGCATGACCTAACAGCCAAATAATTATTAGCATACATGAAAGATTGAAATGAATTTTAGGTGGTTCAGAATTTTATATTTTTATACATAATATAATAGTGTTGGACTTTTGTAATTAGTTATAAGTCTAAGAATTAGTATGATATAAGGACGAAACTGGACAAATATTATTTCATCAGAATTCATTATCCTCAAGCTAACTTTAGTCTAATTGAAATTACAGTAGAATCTATTGATAATAACTAACACTGTTCTTTTATGAAACAGTAATTATCATCTACTTAAAATTCAGTTAGTAACGTCGCAATGTTTCTCACAAATAATATCAGTTATACTTTCATGCGATAAAGTCTACCACATTTCATGATAATAATAATTGGTCTACCTAAGCTGATAATATTATGTGGATTTATTCAAGAATACTTTATATCGTCAGCGAAATATAAAAGTCACGTAACTGCCAACATTTTCGGGTATCGCAAATTTGAGTAATAATCACATATCTCCATTTATTTTTCATCTCCACTTTTTACTCACCTTTTTCTTTTTCGGTACTTACGTGACTTTCCTATTAAGCTAACGATATCATGAAAAGTATGATGACGTTAGTGCGTATTAAAGAATCTCTCGTATTATATTAAATTCATGATAACATAACGAATAGATTTTAACAAATAGATTTTTTCTTGTAGTTCGATGGTATAGAATATTATTTTGCTGAATTTTTTATACGCAGTTCATTCTTGTTTCGAGTTGTGATAATTCGCTATAAAATATAAAACTATGAGGATAAATTATTTCATATAATCTTATCACACTAACATGAATTCTAATAATCGTTGAAAATGTTATTTCATGAAAAGCAGGAACGTCTGATAACGTACTAAGATCTCTAAACTTATTTATGAACTTTTATCTATGTGTATAAACCTGGATATGAAGCCATATCAATCTTACCATACATAAATATAATGTTATCTAATTTGAGCATATAGGTTCTCATTCTGACCTTAAAAATGTTTCATTTAATACATTCCATCACTTTTACATACATTTTTTGTACAACATTATTCCGGAGAAGACTTGATACTGATTTTTTAAATCAACTCTGTAAATGATCTGTTATATATGTTAAATGTATATATTTTTTAAATAAACTAATGATAATATCTAGCGACGCCTACTCTTATTTTTAAAACATGACTTCGACTTTGAAAGTCGGTCTATGATATCCTAAATATCATTATTAATAATTTTATAGGGATAAATGAGGGATTAAACTATACCCAAAATTCAAACTGATTGCCGCCCGCTGTTTGCGGCAAAAGTAGTTCGCGCCTCCGCCATCGAAATGGTGGAGGCACTGCTTCCCAGGTAAGTCAGTAACGCAAAATTCGCATATGCAACAAGATCACAAGACTGGCGTGCAGGTTGCACATACTAAGGCTCGCATGTGTTTGCGGCAAAAGTAGTACGTTGACTCAGCCGCGAGATGGCGATACCATTTGGCACCCCGTTGGCTACGAAAGAGCACTGACATTGGATACGGGCACCTGTCGTGAGGTCAGTGTCCCTTGTGGCGTCAAAGCGAAGGTATGGGGGCTGCGCAAATTCGATCTAGAAAAAACTATCCACGTTCAATAAGAATAAGCATAATTCTATTTCAATTATATCAGAGTATATCTTTGTAGAATTAGTTGTTCTAGGTATTATTTAATCATCACGTAAAGATAATTAATATATGTATTGTACCACTTTTTCGCCCATTGTTAATAAATTGTAAAATATAAGAGTAATTGTAAAAAAAGTTTATTTTTAATGAACAATTAAAAATTTTATTGTTCGATGATAAGAAAAAAGATGTTTTCAATAAACAAAATGATATGAAAAATGAAATTCTCTGAATATTCAATTCTGAGACATGATAATACTATAAGATAATCTAGATGGGATTTTTATTTAGTCTAATTAGATAAATAAGTCATAGAAGGAGGAAAAATCTTGACCCGAATTCGTCATCAGATATAACTTCATTGTCTAATAATTGTTTCAATTCAAAAAATTCGAAACATGATTCGAAAGAAAAACAGTTGTTTTGGTAGTGTGTCTGCGATTTTTACTCGCCTCGTTTTGCGCAGATAGTATCATGAATAATACTGATAAACTCGTGGACCAACCAATACAGCTTAGTTTCGCATGGAGCTTGAGCGCGAGCACGTCTGTCGCGAGAACGAGTCGATTGTGAATTCGAATTATTATTATTGAATCGAAATTATTAGTATTTAAACTATTTCGTGAGAAAGCAACGTGCGTTTATCAGTGTATTGCATACATGTGTTTCAGACAACACTTCTGCAGTATTATAATTCGCGTTGAAATGTGCACAGTGATTGTAGAATGCGATTATCACGTCTGTTTGAATCCGGGTGATACAGCTACAGGTGCAGTTTGGAATACATCAATGAAGACAATATGTTTCTTATCATTTTAATCATCTCATATTCGGTAATCATCAACGGTTTTACTTCAGCTAAATGTTATGAGGAATCTTACGTTAGTATAAATGCACATTTTTTTTCATTAATGCAATACCCGTGAGTGAATTTGTTCATATTAAACCCAATTCACAGGATATTGAGAAAGTTCCATCTGAAACATCCCTTCTTCCCTCTCCTGCTCACCTAGAACTTAATCGAACGGATTCTGAGATAAACCTATTCATATCGGATCAACGTGAAGATTTCGATCTGGTCCTATTCGCTAATCCATTTATAGAAGTTAGGCCTGAAAACGGGTGCCCACCGCTTAACATCAGCGATTACAATCTGCGAAGACATTACATAGATTGTCACCTATCCACGGTACGATAATTAATCATAGGCGTAAATTAAATGGAAATTTATCCCCTTACGCATGTTTCCTCGTTTTACAGCATGAAAAACTAAACAATGTAATATTTTCAAAAATATTTACCGGTTGTCATTATTTTGTAATGATAAGCCAGAACCGACGTTGGGATTTTGGTGATTTTTATAAAACTTCATATCAGTACCTCAACACAAGGGTGACACTCAAAGATCACTGGAACACTAAGCCTGAGAGCCTATACTCGTAAGTAATCAATAAAACTAAGCTATAATTAATTAATCCTCGTCCCTCCATTCGACAGATATTCAAATTTGCTAATGACGATTATCAATTCTCAGGAGCCTGCAGATCGAGCTCACTTTCGAAATCCCATTAGACTGTATCTCAGTTTCAGTGGACTTCTACGAGCGCCCGTATAACGCTGGTAACGATTTGAGAGAAATTCAGAAAGATGAAATCCGGAAAGATCAATTATGCACAATAAGAATTGTAAGCTAGAATCTATCACTTTTTATCAATCTTATCATCAAACATAAAATGGAATCGAATACCTACACTACAGGTTTTATTTGATTCTAGGGTGGCCAGAATAATTCCGTAGAGTGTACTTTGGAGGAAAAAATTAGAGCAACGGTATAAGTACACGTACTACATTCTCCCTATATTATAAAAATTGATTCTCACGAGTCAAATTTAATTATAAACAACATTCTCTCAGGTATCAACGAAGGCTTATAAAGAGAAAAATAAATGGATAGCACATTTAACATGGGCGAACTTGACTCGCGGTGGTGGTCACTATTATATCAGTTATTCAAATATTGAACGTGAGAAATGCGAGGAAACATACGGTCTCGACGACATGGTATGCTGGGAACTCATCAAAGAGCAGATTTACGTCGATCTTGGTAAATATGGTAGTGAATTTATAATGCGTCAGGTCGTTGTATCAATGGATGAGGTGTGTATGGTATATAAGTCGTTGGGATTAATTTGAGTCTGATATTTAATTGTCGTAGGAAAACTGTACGCGAGTGATATACCAAAGACACCATCGAGAGGATTTCCTTGGCTATGGATCACGTGTGGCTTAATCGGTTTTATTTGTATAGTAATAGTGGTTTATTGGATATGGATGTGGCGCAGACTCCCGGGTGCTTTTTGTAGAAAAAATGAAAGCTATGGGATACCTGTACTGCTCAAGGGACCCACGCGATTGATTTGTGAAAACGAACCGACTGATATTTTGCTGATATATGAGAGGGGCTCTCCTTCTGTCAAGGAATTGGAAACTTTCAAGCTAACTTTAAGACAAAAATGTAGGGGCTATAAAGTGAGTTTTCCATTTGGAATGAGTATAAGATGGGAAAACGATATCAAGTGTCTATGCAGGATTCTGAATCTAGATACTGCTCTGCAAGATACTCTCAGCCTCGCAACCTTCCGTCTAAATGCCTTCTGCATCATATTCCAGATTCGAGACGTCTATGCATCGAGCGAATGGACCAATCTTGAAAAAATCAATAGCGTTGAGCGGTGGGTTGAACAGCAGGTCGAAGCTGAAAGTATTGTGATTTGGTTTGATACGCCGCAATTGCGTTTCCGATTGAATGACCAAAAGAAATATCGAACTGGGGATGATTTTCGTGACATGGCCTCAACGTGCGCCTTTTCTTGGGTCAAAGCCCAATTTCTGAATCCCACTACTCAATATCGCCGCCACTTTGTTGTCCGGTTAGTATCATAGTCCAATGAATATGTTTATTGCAACGAGATTGAAATCTGTGAGGATATTGTATCAATTTGAAATACGGACTCGTCGATTTGTAAATAATTATCTCATAGGATGAAGGAATTCGAAGTTGATGATCGACAGGACGATCCACTCCATATGGTTTCACCATACGCGCGTTATCTCCTGTCTGACGATGAGCAGTTCGCTGATCTCTGCAATCATTTGTGAGTCTTTGTTCGTGATGATTTTTGTAATGATTTTTAACTTCTGTCGTTCCAACACCATCTTCAATAACAGATTTTCCGATGAAGTAGATTGGCCAATTCTTGTTACAAACATTTTTAATAATGCCTTGAATTTGTCTTCATTTTTTCTTTTAGAAATAGTTTGACGGATTTAAAGATTGACGATTTCCGCAGAGAACTAAAATCCGACTCGCAATCGAACAGTGGAACTTGCAGTGGAGTCTCACAGCCAAATATCGGGGAGTTATAGGCTTAGTTTCTGTACATCGATGGTTTCTGTATATAAACGTTTCAAACAGAAACGCTATGACAAGGTGATCTTATCAGGGAGACATCGATGTATAAAAAAAATGACGAAACGTGTTTGAAAAACACAGGAATCTTGATAATTTATTGTCGGACTATTATAAAATTAGGTATAAGTCATAGAATAACTATAATATGAGGAAAGAGTTGACGAAAATTACATCAGCAGGAAATCCTGGAGCTATTTTCTTCCTGGCAATGTACCATTCGACCTTGAGGCTCTGCCAGCAGTGGATCTGTTATTTGATAATAATTTGCCACGTCGCTTGATAAAACAGTATTTAGTGTTACCCTTGGTTTCCATGCAAGCGTCACCGCGCGGCAAAACGCGTGCGGCAGCGCGTTTATACTATGACTCCATGTACGAGTTGGTACGATGTATGGGGAAATCGGCTGTATTATTCGCAACAAAAAACTGACGTGCATATGCAAGGTCACACACGTTTTCCTGAAACAAGAAGCATTATAGACTTGAGATTTTTCCAACTCTGAAAAATGAGCCTAGGTATCAGGAGAAGATCTGACCTGAGGAGGTGAGCTGAAGTTTTGTGTCTTCATGGGCGCAGATCGCTATGCCCATGTTTATCTATAAAAGCGGTTTTTTAGAGTTGGTGAAATCCTAAGTGAAAATATTTTTCTGGTATCGGGATAACATGCGATCCGAGAAAGTGTGCCAAAATTTTTATCGGGAAAAGGCAACAGCGTAGAAGCAAGTTGTGGAAATAACTGAGCAATCGCTCATCCGTGTATCTAAGAATTCATTTCTATGTCATCGATACAATAGTTTTCGGTCTTATTATTGTCGAAGTAATGTACAGTTTGTCGTGTTCCTTGAAAAATAAATATACATATGCCAATTACAACGTGTCAAGTCTGTTTATTCGCTTCCTGGCATTCAGGTGCGGAAGTTCCTAGTATCCCTGTGAAATATCTAGTTCGAGTAATCTCCATGGTCTATGCGAACCCTTTGTTGACCCTGGAGCCTGATATGGAAACAGTTGAATAAAAAAAACTATTAAATAATTGAAGGTCAAATATATAAGCGGAAATTCTATATTTAGTTTCCGTTCCTCATACTTACTCACGTTTTGTCTTCCGGAGAATCCGGGTTTACAAATCGAGGAATTCCCGAACAGCGAGTGGTCAGCTTCCATTTTCCATACTTATCCACCCACGTCAGAATACAGATGACCACAAGGGGACCTGCAAGACTCAAGATATACATGCCTGATCGAAATTATCCGGTATGGCAAAACCGCGCGCGCGCTTAACTCGCGCGGTCGTACGACGCACACGCGAATCTGAGATTCGCGCGCCACAAAGTCGCGGAAAAAAAGCGCACGCTTTGAGCACAAGCCAACACTACTTCCGTCGGAAGAGAGTGGATATTGAATAACATAAGATAAATTTCTCCGAATCTGGAAAAACAGTATCGATGCAAGTTCCGTTCGCGTCTATTTTACGTGGAACGGGAACTCGGAAATAGATGATAGATCGTCCTAGATGCGTTTCACTTGTGTTTACGTTTCTTATATTTCTAAGTGCAGTTCGGTTCCCGCGTTCATCTGATTACGATCCTAAACTCGAATGACGAATCCAGTCAAGCGATGAAATTCTAATCGAATTAAGCCGCAGACAGCGATATGCGATAGCAGTTCGCTCGTCAAAACGGTCTTGTCTCGCTGCTCGCAAGGATCCTAAACGATTTTTGTTCCTGATCGGAAGCCTGTACAAACTTCTCGCTAAGGTTGAAGCCAATCAATTTCGTGTCCGTTATCCTCTTTTCTTCGTTACTTACACGCCGGCATAAAACTTATTAGTCACTTTTACTAATTCTACGAATTGACAATGAAGTCTTTGCCGCTGATTTCAAAATTTATCTTGCAGTAATGTTGACGTAGTCCTGTGCAACAATGCAAATGGATGCTTTTTGCTTGTATGCCATAATAACATCCAATATATTTCGGTTTTGGCCCCAAGTCACAAATTATAACACATATTTGCGAAACTATTTACCGAATTACAGGTCCTTTGGTTTCTATGCAAAAATACATGAAACGGTGAAATAGATATTCTTGTTTAATTATTAATTTAATTATTTTGTGGTCTACCGGCTCTGGCGACGGCGTTTACGTTGTTTCCGAGAATCCTAAAAAAAGAAAAAAAACAAGTAATGACGGAATCATGAATGAATCAAATAAAATAATAAACTACTCGAAAAAACACTCCGTAGTAGATTATAATCTTTACATCCGGAATCGGAAAGGGAGTTATTATTTTCATTGAACTCACTCGGTTGTTTGACGCGTGCCACTATACCGCAAATGACGGATTATACAGGGTGATTGGTTTTAATCGATACAGGGCGATATCTTGAAACCGAATAGACAAACAGAAAAAATTTCTCCACAAAAGTTGTAGGGTTCGGAGGGGGAAAGAACTGAGTAGAATCAGATTTTCTCCAGATGACCTTGCCGAGCTAAAATCAAGGTCAACTTTTTTTTTTTAAATGGAACCCTATATTTTTCGTTGCGGAATTGAATAAAGCATTCAATTTTGAATAAAAAATCATACGGATACATATCATCTGCAGTCAATTGTTGCGGAGATGAGAGCTGTGCAAGATGGGAGTGTCGGGGCACTGGGCTAGTTCGGCGTTGAGCTCTTTTCAGACAATTTTCGGAAGCCTATTTCTCGTGAACGAGTGGCTCAAAATTTATCAGACGGATTTCAAATTAATCTTCGAATCTCGAACTAAAAACTCATTGAAACGATTTTAGATAAATTGTGTAATTCGACGGCTGCAGACTTTCTAAGGTGAAGTTGCGAGAGAACCATTCAATTTTCATCGAGATATGTTTTGAAAATGAAATATGCGATTGTATTCAAAATTTACAGGTGACATCATTAGACGTCCAGGAAAAGACTCATCGAGGGAATTTTTTGATCTCTGGTTTTTCCAGAAAAAAAAGGTGAAAATTTCGCAATTTTATTTCTGTCGAATCTAGACTCCGAAAATAATTCACACGCAAGCTGATGACTGGAGAATTGGATTAATCATTATGAGAAGAGCTATGCAAGATGGACAATTGGGGCGCTGGGCTAATGCGGCGTTGCGGGAACGCTTACGTACGAGACAATTTAACCTAATCCAGGAACTTGATCAGAAGTACTAAATGACTCTTTATGACATACAGGTAATGAAAAACAATAACTTTATTGAAGGAATTTAATGAATTTTATAATCTTTTTCTACAGTGTCTTCGCTTCTTCAATTACTTTTCAAATATTCCCCCGTTTGCATCGATGCACAATTGTAATCGTCGCTGAAATTCGTTGACTGTTTTTCTGAGCATTTCAGCGGGTATTTCATTACACGCCGCAGTGATGCGGTCCTTCATATCCTCGGGCGTTGTAGGTTTCTCAGCGAAGACGATCCCTTTCAGGTAACCCCACAAAAAAAAGTCCGGTGACGTTAAGTCCGGTGACCTTGCTGGCCAACGCACGTGGCCATTTCGGCCCATCCAACGTTGCGGATAATTTTCGTTCAGAAAATCCGTAACAATGCGGGCGTAGTGAGCACCAGCCCCGTCTTGCTGGATCCACAATCGATCCATAGTGTCTGGATCAACGCCTTCCATCAATTCTGGCAGTTCATTTTGTAAAAGATCTGACATTTTTTTGATTTTCGTTCCGTACTATTTGTCCGGATGTTTTAGTAATAGCTAGCCTCACACAACGAAAATTGAATATTTCCACTGTGAAATATGCAATTCACGACTAAATAATTGACATACAAACAATGAAAAAAACAATAAATTTATTAAAACAATTTTCCAAATTTTATGACAGATGTTCTCGTCATCATGTAAATCATTGATTACTTCGACAAATAGTACGGAACGAAAATCAAAAAAATGTCAGATTATCAGCCAAACGAAATTGTAGACATTATTATGGCTTATGGTGCCTCTGGAGGAAACGCGAGAGCAGCAGCGCGATCCTATCAAGAAAATTACCCGAATCGGCGGCATCCCAACCATTCTACGATACAGCGACTAGTACCCAGATCACGCGGTGGAACTCTTAAGAGAATACGATCAAAAAAATCGCGTGCCGAAGATCCAATAACGTATGCGGCATTAGGAATGGCTGCGATGGACCCCCATATCAGCCAGAGGCAAATAAGTCGTGAATTGCATATATCACAGTGGAAAGTGGTCCAAATATTCAAAAAATTTCGTTTTCACCCTTATCACATTTCACTTCACCAAGAGCTGTCAGACAATGATAAGGTTCAGCGGGTAGCATTCTGTAGGTGGGCACAGGGAGAATTAGCACGCGATCCGACATTTTTCAACCGCGTTATGTTCAGCGATGAGGCCACATTTCAAAACACCGGCGAATTAAATCGGCATAATTGTCACTATTATTCAGATGTGAATCCCCACTGGATGCGACAGATTGAAAATCAGCATCGTTGGAAGGTCAACGCGTGGTGTGGCATTGTAGATGGTCACCTGGTGGGACCCTATTTTTTCGAGGGTAACGTCAACGGGGCTAATTACCTAAATCTTTTACAAAATGAACTGCCAGAATTGATGGAAGGCGTTGATCCAGACACTATGGATCGATTGTGGATCCAGCAAGACGGGGCTGGTGCTCACTACGCCCGCATTGTTACGGATTTTCTGAACGAAAATTATCCGCAACGTTGGATGGGCCGAAATGGCCACGTGCGTTGGCCAGCAAGGTCACCGGACTTAACGTCACCGGACTTTTTTTTGTGGGGTTACCTGAAAGGGATCGTCTTCGCTGAGAAACCTACAACGCCCGAGGATATGAAGGACCGCATCACTGCGGCGTGTAATGAAATACCCGCTGAAATGCTCAGAAAAACAGTCAACGAATTTCAGCGACGATTACAATTGTGCATCGATGCAAACGGGGGAATATTTGAAAAGTAATTGAAGAAGCGAAGACACTGTAGAAAAAGATTATAAAATTCATTAAATTCCTTCAATAAAGTTATTGTTTTTCATTACCTGTATGTCATAAAGAGTCATTTAGTACTTCTGATCAAGTTCCTGGATTAGGTTAAATTGTCTCGTACGTAAGCGTTCCCGCAACGCCGCATTAGCCCAGCGCCCCAATTGTCCATCTTGCATAGCTCTTCTCATAATGATTAATCCAATTCTCCAGTCATCAGCTTGCGTGTGAATTATTTTCGGAGTCTAGATTCGACAGAAATAAAATTGCGAAATTTTCACCTTTTTTTTCTGGAAAAACCAGAGATCAAAAAATTCCCTCGATGAGTCTTTTCCTGGACGTCTAATGATGTCACCTGTAAATTTTGAATACAATCGCATATTTCATTTTCAAAACATATCTCGATGAAAATTGAATGGTTCTCTCGCAACTTCACCTTAGAAAGTCTGCAGCCGTCGAATTACACAATTTATCTAAAATCGTTTCAATGAGTTTTTAGTTCGAGATTCGAAGATTAATTTGAAATCCGTCTGATAAATTTTGAGCCACTCGTTCACGAGAAATAGGCTTCCGAAAATTGTCTGAAAAGAGCTCAACGCCGAACTAGCCCAGTGCCCCGACACTCCCATCTTGCACAGCTCTCATCTCCGCAACAATTGACTGCAGATGATATGTATCCGTATGATTTTTTATTCAAAATTGAATGCTTTATTCGATTCCGCAACGAAAAATATAGGGTTCCATTTAAAAAAAAAAAGTTGACCTTGATTTTAGCTCGGCAAGGTCATCTGGAGAAAATCTGATTTTACTCAGTTCTTTCCCCCTCCGAACCCTACAACTTTTGTGGAGAAATTTTTTCTGTTTGTCTATTCGGTTTCGAGATATCGCCCTGTATCGATTAAAACCAATCACCCTGTATATTATTCCTCGTTTGTGTTTAATTCGTGCTTGTGACTAAGCTGTAAATATAACGGATAGGGAACTTCCGTGGGCTATCAAAGTCCCTCCGCTATACGTTTGATCAAAGCATACTGCATATAGAAACAGACAAAACCATATATGGCAAAAGGTTTGTAGATTACAAAGGCGCGTTGAACTCTGGCCTATAAATTTCGATATCCGATTCGGAGAGAACCTACAGCTCGATGATATAAGACTGTGATTCATTTTAGGAAATGAATAGAAGTTACAGCAGTTGGCAATTATAGCTACTTCCTTCGGTCAGACCTCTGCGATTTTCTTACTTCCGATATTGGTTCGGCGTGGAATATCGGCGAGGAATTGACTCGGCGATTGGGAAAAGTAGAAAAAAAAAAACTCGAAGTAATTTATCAACGTGGCCAATCGTCACGCGTTACTTTCTCTCGCTGTATCCAAAAGCGAATTGCCATGTTCAAAAGGTCCTTAAATCGCGTCGAAAATCGAACAGCTAGTCGACCCACCGTCGTCTCTTCATTCATAATTACCCGCCTCGTACGTGTGACTGAATGCCACACTTCCAAGCACAGCCCAGCTAGTATACCGCACAAAATGCAAAACACAACGATGACTGGCATGCGAATAGCCACTTGTCGAAATTAGCGTTAATCATTCAGCATGTACTTCTGGCGTTGAGTAATCGACCCTGGTCTTACATTGAATACTGAATGGGGATGATGAATATCGTTCATTTTCGGTTCGTAAAAGCCAGGATGAACTGGATGCTACTCTACCAAATATGTTTCCCACAGGATCGAACAGTCGAGTCCTAAGTTCGCGGAGAGTTTTGTCTTTCACAGACGCCGTTACCCTCCTTTCATCGTATCGTCCATTCGATTATTAATCTTCTGATGTAACGTCCTTTGGAAACGAAAGTCCAGTGATTGGTCTTCAGCGCGAACGTCTGCCGACGATTCGCTGCGAATGATTACCTCTTTCAGTGCATATGGCATGTGTGAGTATGACAAGGCTTGGAAGGACTTTGTTTGCACATGAAACTTTAAGACGTTCATTTTCGTACGATTCGCATCATCTTCGAGGGACCAACTCGTGCGATGAAGACATTTTTCAGGTGTTTCATGAGTCCCCAAGACACCCTTGAGAACATTAGTCGAATCAGGCTCCTCCGAGCCACGGATGAAGGAGAGACTCCAAAGTCAGTTTTTGGCTTTGTGCTTTTTCATGACCGAATGTAATTGCCCCGGAAAGCGGAAAAATGGAAAACGTCAATAGCTTTAAAAATAGTTTACGACAGGATCGCCGAACGGAAAATCGTCATGCGGCCGGTACGGCCTCGTGGTTGGGCGCTTTACGCACGCGACAGTGCAGAGCCTGCGGAGTAGGGCAAATTGCATAAAAACTACTCGACAGCTTTAAAAGACATCAAAAAATCAGCGAAGGCATACTGCAACGTAAGTCATTAGTCGATTCACATTGCTTTCGCTAAAAGTCATTATTCTATAATCAAAACCACCCTTCTGCACCAAAGCAAATTGTTTCTTCCGAGGATAAATCCCATCCAATCGTTTCGACAAGAGCATATTGTCACAGTGTATCGTTCACGTTCGTAAAATAAAAATAATATACCTAAAAACGAGAATCATCATGAACATGGCCAGCACCACCCTCACCATCGCTCTAGCTCTCATTGTATTCGGGTTGACGGTGGATTCCAAACCTGTGGCTGGGCATACTGGCGGACTAGATCCATCGGTGGAACCTGCGATATGCACAATCTACCTGAATACCAACAATCGCAATATGAACGTGTGGTGCCCCGATGAAATACATTCCGTAAAATGGGACAGAACATCTTACGACCAAATCAAGAAGATATCCATCTCCTGGCTTGAAGAGGCTAATCACATTGCCGGATCGTGTTGGAACCAGGCGATCGCGAGGGATGAAAAATATTGTGATGATTCACACTTATTCACATGGGACTACGCAAATGATGGTGAAAATATGATTGAAGTAAAAATTAGGCACGTCGATTCCTGGGATAAGTAATAAAAAAATTCTTAACCCACCTGACGTATACGAACATCAAATTTATACGCCCTCGGTGTTCAGTAAGGGTCCGAGATAAACTCAAGAAAATAATCAAAGGAGAAAAATCATTGAAAGTAAGGCGACGCCTATTTATATTATAATTATTTTATTTGTTGCACTGATCTTATTTATTCTATTTAATTCATTTATTATACTATTTATTATTTATTGCACTATTTATTTCTATCATATAATTATTATTCACTTCATTCTGAAAGACTCATGTGAGGATTTCAATCATCTAGTATACATCATGGATTGTGTACTAATTAGCGAATGATGTGATCATTTACTGATTTTTATCGTAATCTAAGTGAATGCTCAACCGTTTGATCTCATGAAATCAATTGTGATATGTAACGTACGTAATACCTACCAAAGAAGCATAATTATAAACCTATGCGATATATGTGAAAGCCACTGATACACGTACAAATGTTAACAAGTAAGAACAGTGATTAATGTTACGTTAAAATAATATATATTCATTGAAAATGATAATCAATTATACAAAAACCAAAGAGAATCGAAAGTAATATATTGAGATTTGTTGGAAATTCAAAAAACTTACTCATTCAACCATTTCCTTTCACATTTTCCCATATTCACCTTTATGAATGCAGGACTGCAAGCCTCGAAATCTTGCTGATATTCTAATATCTGATTCGAAGCAAAGACTTCAGTTTTAATATGAAGTTGTGCTCGACTTAAGAATTCCGATGGAAGTTACAGCGTAAATGAAGCTGCTGACCGTGGTGAGGAATTGCGAACGCGGAAGAAAGTCCCATTGCAGGCAAAGGGAGTTTAAGGCTGCAATGGCCGCCATGTCCCACGCTGCTGTTATCCACCTCGCAACTTTGGAGACTCCGTCTTGTCTACCAGGATATAAATTGGGGGAAAACGTACAGAATATAGAATTTCTCAGACTGAACAAAGCCTCTACTTGTTACAAGAATCCTTCAATTCGTTTACATCGAATAATAATTGCGTTCAAATGTGCTGCGGAGAAGATAGCCATCTGACATCACTAGTGCAGCCGTGTCTCCGCGCGTCGAAGTCTCCCGATTCATTTACATCATCAACGTGATATCGCTGTTTGAATATCTCAATAATTTCGTAATTCGAGATAGAGACCGGAAACTTTAAAATCTAGTAGAATGGAGAAAAGAGCTTCGAAAATTTTTAGACACATATGAACTAGCCCTGATGATTTTCAATTTCCGCTGACGAGATCCGCCCGTGATTAGGCGTCGGTAATATAGATCGTAGATCTATAGATCTTCTGGTATCCTCGGTAACGACGAGTATCCGTGTCACTCTTCACACGATCCTGTATACCGACAGGATCTCGTTATCTGACGTATCAACCGGTCCGGTTTCCGCATAGATAATATAGAACTCTGTCTTATTCTCACTATAAATTTAAATTGCAATTCAAAGTTCATGATTTTCAATAATAACATTAAAGATATGTCTAAGAACGAAAAAAAAACATGTTTTTTCTTTTGATTTTCGAATCGATTTTCCATAAGACGAATAGCTCACCCAAAAGGATGAATGCTTAGGGGAAATGTTATCTGACAAATGCATATAGGTCCTAAAGTTACGAAACTGACTAAATATTCACATTATTATGACAAGCACGCACCATAATTCAACATATAGCTAAATGTTTGTAAAATTTGTTGAAATAATACGCGGAGCTAACGTGAAAAGACTAAATTTTATCATCACAATCTTACAATTTACAGGATATTGTGGTATACGATGAGCCATACATAAAACACAATATAATTAGTTATCCGGTACGTCAGTAGGCTTTCGTCCTGCGTCGTGGCAATTCTATTTTCTCACTGCGTTATTGCCTATGAATTTTGTGATTGATTGATATAATTTTTGATGAAAAAATAAAACTAGGTGGTGGTAAAAGAACAAGTAAATGTAATTATAAACGAAATGTGGATATTGATGAAGCCTCTTGTCTTGTTTGCCATTTTCTGCGCACTTCCTCCACTGGGTGCTCGGATCTTACCAAAATGTGAAAAGGACGAGGTATGTAGTACACCATGCGTTTATACACTTTATCGAAAAAGGTAATTTATTCAACTCGACAATTTGACGAAATTTATACAATTTATACGCGAATAGTTCGATGTCTGAATCGTTATACCGATTTGTTACAGAAATCTATAAACTGGGATTTACGTGGCAACGAATCTTCGATACCTGCTGAAAATTTAATGTCAAATCGTAACGACGGGAATGAAACACCGCGTGAGTCGGACTGCTGATTTAACGAACGACTTATTTTCCTCTACCGTTTTTGCTAACGAACTATCGTTCATATCGTTTCGCAGATTTAATACTGTTTGGAAATCGTACGAGAGAAAATCTGACAATTATTCTATACGCTTTACCAGGAGTGAAAAATCGGTCACTCTGTCCTTCTGATATTGCAAAAAATGAAAACCTTCGACGGCATCTGTGCGTCAAGAATATACCGGGCAATGTAAGTCGCAGTTTGAAACAATCAGGGATTACGCAAATTTCTTAATAAAAACGTTTCGATTTCAGGATTCATATTTCCGAGTAGAATTCGACGTTATAATGACAGGCTGTTTCTATTTCGTGATTAGGAATAACCAAGGCACGTATTGGCAGCTAAATCCTGAATATCACGAAACCAATTACACTTATCTCGACACAAAATTGGAGCTTGTAGGAGAAGTTGACGAAAAGCCACAGACCAAAGACTCGTAAGCTACGACGAAAGCGAGCTGCTGATTTCAGCTAAACCAAATAAGTCACTGAGCAAGTGAATGGTCATTTTCAGACCCAGGGAACTCCTCATCAACATCAGGGTGCCATTGGCCTGTCTCGAAGTAATCGCCACACTGTACCAATTCGAAGGAAGAATTGCTAACGGCACGATTTACACGAAAGATCGAATCATGAATGAGGAGAAATCGGAGCAACAGAGATGCACGATTTCAAATGTAACCAGTGTTCCTTCTTTTCTTCATTGGAAAAATAAAGCCGAAAACTCTCGGTCCAGGTTCGTTTCTAATTTCTCTAATTTGTTACTCTGCAGAATGCGGGCAGTGCAACGGTCGAGAGCAAGTGTGGGGAGCTCAACACGAACATCACACTTGACGTGAGAAGCATTAGATATACAGTCCGACTAATCATGAATATAAATGAATATAAATGAATGAAATACCGTGCAGGTAAACTTATTATTCGAGAAAGAGAGTGATAAGAACGGATCATGGACGGTGAGGATAACATGGAAGAAGCTGTTGCTCGGTGGTAACACTTATTACTTGGGATTCGATCCAGTGATTGTGAACAGCTGTATAAGACTGGGTTATATTCGTAGCTGGAAGCCGGTTGTTTCTGGGATATTTTACAACTTAGGTAAAAACGACAGTTAATATAAGGCGTCGTTGATAAGTTTCGTCGAATAGTTGATCCCTTTCGATTACAGGCTACGTGGAGAAGAGAGACGGCGTTGAGCCGGGTGAAAAAAATGATCATGTCGTTTGGATCGCGAGCGGATTTTCTTTCGCCGGTTTTCTTGCGGTGGTGATATTGGCTTATTGGATATTCAGGTGCTCCAGGCTCAGGATTAATCACGTAAACGACGAACGTGAAGAGTACGAAGAACTCGGTACACTTCTATCGAATCTTGACGCGAAAAAATCTAATCGAATATTGCTGATGTACGTCAAGGGTCCTTCTTCGTTAATGAACGCAGTGGGGAAGCTGAAAGGTACCCTCAAACAGAAATGCAACTGTCGTGTAAGTTTGCTGATGAAACTACGATGGATTTTTGTTTTTGAATCCCAAATGCCCTTCTCATTGTACTCTAGATTCAAGACGTGTATTCGCAGAGTGAATGGTCCGATGTTGACGCACTCGGTGCTCCAAGGTGGGTTGAAGAGCAGCTCAATGCTGAAAGTAAAGTAGTTTGGGTTGACACACCGCAATTTCGTTCCCGATTGAATGACAAAAAGAACGATTACACTAGAGATGATTTTCGCGATGAGGCTTTACTCCACGCCGTTCTTTTGGCCAAAAACCTATTTCAAGATGCTAATACTCAATATCGCCGCCACTTTGTTGTCCGGTAAGTATCATAATCCAGTAAATATGTTTATTGCAACGATATTTGAATCTGTGAGGACATTATGTCAATTTGAAATAAGGACTCGTAGATTTGTAAATAATTTTCTCACAGGATGAAGGGATTCGAAGTTGATGATCGACAGGTTGATCCGCTTCAAGTGGTTTCACCATATGCACGTTATCATATTCCCGAGAATCTCTTTCTTCTTTGTGAACATTTGTGAGTATTCAATTAGTTTAATTTTCACATTTAGTTTTCGACAGACGATTATCGCAGATTATTACTTATTTTTTAAATATTTTCAGAAACGGACCGCACAAACGTTTCGAAAATACGATAAACGCATGAGAAATTAACTATTGGCTGTAGAAATTTTTATCTTTGCGATAAAAAAATAAATAAATATAAAAACGACGCGCTTTTGGAAGGACACAGATCCTTTTACCGCATGAATTATTCAAGTTTTGGTAAATCGAAACCTCCAAATCTCATTTTAAAGAATGCGTCTGAATATTGGGGATTCCATTAGCGTCGGTAACGTAGATAGTATAGATCCTGAATGATTAATATTCTACTTTATCAACCCGATGACAAAATCTCTCAGCGATCCAGCGTCGATCTTGTAGATCCGCAGGCCTTTTTTTTATCTCCTTTTTTATTCGGTCGATAAAAACGTGTGCTTTCAACGGTTCTTTCGTGATCATTTTCCCCGGTTTTATGATCAATCCAGTTCTGAATTACTGGCATTATCTTATAGATGAAAATGTCAACCGATAGTCATTATTTATTTACGTATGAGTGAAAAGGTGCAGAGTATATAGAACCAAGATTAGAAACCGCATGTTTAATCAGTATAGGGAATTCCCCGTGTATAAATGTCTAATAATATCATGAGTATGGGGTATGAAAAAGTAATATGGTATTTGTGAATTAGCATAGCGGTTCTTGAGATAAATATAAACGTGCCGGTTTCTGAGTGTGGTCATATATAGAACAATTCTACATACATACGGTTTTATGCTAATCGTGAAAAACGTATGACGACGATATATGTTTATATATATGTGACCTTTGGTATATATGGTATACCTATATGGCAAGTACGTAACAACGGCCGATTACAATACTTGTAGAATGATAATTGATAGCTTGTTCATTCATTCAGTTCTCTCTTGGCTTTTTTTTATTCTCTCAAATCTATTTTTATCGCGGATTATATCACAGTAAACACGTTATAATACGTAGGTAGGCTATAACGGTCGTCATTTATTGTATAACGAGCTTGATATAGTATCTATAAATAAAAATCGTGTGGTCAGATCGGCGACCTGGGACTCAAGGCCCACATAGTTACGAGTGAGATATTATCATCCACGGTAAAGTCGTGTGTGGTTTAGCTCGTATAGATAGGTGTTTAATAGCTTAACCATAGAGTCATAGCCGCTAATCGGTAGACGTTTATCACATAATAACCGGTCGCGGCTAATTTGTCGATAAGATATGACGATGTGAGTGATGTCTGTTGTGTGAACGATACACAACAGACATACCTGTATTGTGTATTTGTAAAAACGTGCGGAGAGTCTTCAAAGTCGTACTTTATAATTGAGAAGCTATACACGTATGTTGGGATAGCGTAGGCGATGCATAGTCCCAATTAAATATACCGTGTCACAGGTAGTATATGTTGCAGTAAATGTTCTAATAACGTTTCATCTCCTACGTCTGTTGGGCAAGGGCAGTAATTCTGGTAGGAGATCCGCAAATATTGACATCGCACGATCATTGACTTGCTCGCAAATTGAATCGTTCGAGATTGTCGGTTTCCTCCCATCTTATCGCAGTGTAGGTATTCCCAACACAATCCAGATATCGTTGAAGACTGATTTTTGTCCTCGCAGTTTCCCTCTGCTCCCCAATACCTGCGGGCTCCGTATTTTTCATATCAAAAAAGGAACTGAACATTTCTCCAGATCGGCAACACTCCTTTTTTTGGTTCATTTTTTTAGCCCGATTGTGCGGTTCAGTGCTTAAGGTGAAATCGCAAATCCCCGACGATTTCCACTCTTTTCACGGGGTTCGTTTCACAAGGGTGGACCTACCCCTCAGAAGAGGTGAGCCAAAGTATCGCGTAATGCCGATTGCCTCACTCCCCAACTTATGGGGCGCATCGATCCTCAATCTTCGACCCTTCGATCAATCAGCTCGTTGGATTTATTCCTTGTGGTTCTGACCGTCAATTATCTGCGGTCGCGTCTTTGAGAATTTCAGATTGTTGTCGCATCGTGGGCTCTATACAAAAATTAACAGCTCGCAATTCGCTATTCCCGATCCTGAGGTGTTTTAACGGAGTTCAGCTTAGTTCATCGTGGTATTGAAACCACAAACGGTTTCGGGGATGAATCTCAGTCCGAAAAGTCGGCATCGATATGCCGCTGGCAGACGCTAATAGTAATGTGACAGCGTTTTGTCTTCCTGAGAATCCGGGTTTATAAGTCGAGGAACTTCCGAACAGCGAATGGTTAACTTCCATTTTCCATACTTATCCACCTACGTCAGAATAGATGACCACAGGGGGACCTTCACGACTCAAGATATACATGCCTAATCGAAATTATCCGGTATGGCAAAACCGCGCGAGCGCTTAACTCGCGCGGTCGTACGACGCACACGCGAATCTGAGATTCGCGCGCCACAAAGTCGCGGAAAGAAAGCGCACGCTTTGAGCACAAGCCAACAGCTACTTCCGTCGGAAGAGAGTGGATATTGAATAACATAAGATGAATTTCTCCGAATCTGGAAAAACAGTATCGATGCAAGTTCCGTTCGCGTCTATTTTACGTGGAACGGGAACTCGGAAATAGATGATAGATCGTCCTAGATGCGTTTCACTTGTGTTTACGTTTCTTATATTTCTAAGTGCAGTTCGGTTCCCGCGTTCATCTGATTACGATCCTAAACTCGAATGACGAATCCAGTCAAGCGATGAATTTCTTGAGGGACGTAAACGATTATCGTCCATGATGGAAAACTCCGTATCATGTGGCCGTATAATAACTTCTCGCCTACATCCCGCCGAGGCTGTGGTCAGATAATTTCAAGTCCGTTATCCTTTTTTTTTTTCGTTACAGTCGCACGTCGGCATGAGAATTTTCAGTAAAGCCCGGCGCCCACCTACACCGCGGTGGCCGGCGAAAAACGGTGGTGCATCGTCTTTTTTCTGTATTTTCTTATAAAAGTGTGAAGTGTGATTTTCATTATAAAATACGATTAATCACTGTTGTCCGCCGTCCGCCGTGCTCCACCGCGGTGTAGCTAGCGCTGGGCTTAACTTCCACTAATTCTACGAATTAGCGCTGAAGTCTTTGCAGATAATATCAAAATTTATCCTGCAGTTATGATACTGTAGTCCTGCGCAACAACGCAAATAAATGATTTTTGCCTAAGCGTAAACAAAACATAATCTGTTGTTCGTTTCCATGCAAGAAAATATAGAGCAGTGGATAGTTGCAGTGATCCTGTTCTTACGTCCCGTTTTATTAGTTGCTCTGATCAGAGCCAAATAATAAAAATAAAAAAATAGTAGTCATTGAACTGTCGTCTACTCTATGCAGTATTATGAGGATCATTCGATAAATTGATAACGTAATGGATGAATCATGACATTGACGTCTATAAAGGAAAAACGTCAGATGAATGGTTGCACACTTCTGTGATAATCAAAGTAGGGAAACTCGCGCGTATAAAAATGACTCGAAAGCTGAAAGTCATGATGAAACCAGCAAGCACAAGTTCATTTGCTCCGGCGTCGTCAAAGACCAGCTACCGTTCGCTTTTTTATCGAATTTTCTCGTCTGTAAACGAGGGAGTTCAATTCATACGTGCCCATAATTCTGGGATAAATCGATTGGTCGAAGCGCAGATTTGCCTTTGATAAATAATAAGAATAAAAAGAAAAGAAAAAAAGAAACCAGAATCATGGGAATGGCGAAAATCATCCTCTTGATCCTCGCTCTGGCTCTCGTCACATTTGCTCTGCCCATTCAGCAAGAGGGTGTCATCGATTCACCAGGAAGTAAGAGCAACGAGGATCCGATTTGCTTAGCAGATCTTGTGGAACAAGGCCGTCAAGTGGCTTGCAAAAATTTAACAAGTGATAAGACGGTGTACTTCGTCGAGTGGGTGTGGAAAAGTGACCCACGAAAACACATCGACATACGAGTTTATCCTGCGATTGAAGCTGCATCCTAGGTCAATGATTTGAAATTTGAGTCAGTGATAAAAATCGCTGGATAAAATAATTACCGGTTACTGAGGATTTTAAGAAACGATTAAAGGTGAACCAGCAACTGCATCAAGGACTCATCCGAATCTATATCTTCTATTTAAATTATTTATTTAACTTATTATGTTTATATTTTATTTATCACACTATTTATTTTCATCATATTTATTCAATCTTGTGTGCTGCATGTCTGCTGCGATTAACAAGTCACAAAGAAGTAACTGGGTCGTAATGGTATTCTCTGATATGTATAAACGAACGTTAGCAACTAGATAAAGATACTACTGAATATCAAACCGAAAATGAAGTGCCGAAAAAGAGAATAAAATTTGTTCAAAGTTCAAATTGGGTATGAAATGATCGACCTTTTCCTTCCTCGATAGTATTCCTCCTATTCCTCTTCATCTATGGTCAATCATGATCGTCTCGATCTACATAAGTCAGGATCGGTATAATGTTGGCAGGCAGTTAGTCATCCTTGAAATTCTATAGGATGAATTCACCCAATTGATATTCCTAGGAAATGAATAATCCCTCCATAGAAATTATTGCCTTCATTCGATTCTTCATTCCGGAAAATCGCAGAACAATTATATATCCGTGCATAGGAAGCAGGGAGGACGATAGAGGACGGTGAGTGAAAGGTTTCAATCAGTGACTTTTTGTTTCGAAACAGATCCACTTTGTCATGTCTCATACCTACCATGATGATTATTGACTAACTTCGTCGTTGATACTTCGAACTCTCTTGACCACAGGGAAAAAACCAGATTTCTTCTATTCCGATTTTAGTATCATGATTGGCACATGGATATTCCTATTTGGATTTCGCTGCTGCTTCCATTCCTCGTTATTCCTGTCAGGTATCATCTTTTCATTGTATGATAGATCCACCTGGACTACGAGAACGGATGCGTATGGCGTACGAAGACATCTGCAGGAGACGACGCCATCGTACTCATCCAGAAATGGGACTGAAAGTTCGGACGATGATAATCGATCCGACGCGGGCACTGCTCGACTTATACTCTTGAACCGGCCCTGACTTGGTCACTCATAAGCCCTCTGATTGGTCGGCTAAGATCTTCTGTAACTCCTGAAATATTAGACCCTGGAAGTTTTGGTAAAGAAATTTTAGTCTTAGATTTCTGGGAGGAATACACTGACCTGGTATGGTGCGTCCAACCTGAATCACCCTGTATATCATAATATTCCCTTAGGATAAAAATTCCCTTTCGGTAATCCGGATTTTTGATTATCCGAACCAGGCTCGGTCCCAATCATTTCGGATGATCGAAGTTTTGCTGTATTTGTTAAAACGGAAAATTATACAGAGAAAAATGCAACAAAATTTATTGAAAATTAAAAAACCACCCTTTTCTCTCTTGGGGTGATTAAAGTTTGAATTTTCACTCCGAACACCGATAATCACCGCCTTGTTACTCGCTGGATAAAATATTTATGCGATTTACGGTGGGCTGCACGATGTTGGGAAAGACACACATATTTGCATGATCATTGTTTCACTCGAGTTCCTGTTTTATACCGTAGCAAGCTTTACCTCAATTATTCATAATGTCGTCACGATTAATACCACGAATTACGTAGTCACTCTGATTAGGATCATGCGATTCGTCGTCATTTATCGTCTTTGCCAAATATCTAGGACATTAATGGCCGCCGTAGTGTCCACCTCGTGACTTTAAGTGCCTTGTCTGGTCTCCCAGGGCCTAAATTATCATAAAAAATACATTATTTAGGATCCTCTGGGAGGAGTTTAGCCTCTCTGTCTTATAAAAGTTGATATATACTTTTAAATTGACTAATAATTGCGGAGGAAATACCCTCGCTCGAAGTACACCTCTTTCTCTCCACGCGTTTGAATCTCCTGATTTCTTATCGAATCTTTAACGATGCATCGGGGAATCTTATATGCACTATAATATGCCCGCAAATTCGAACCACGCACGTCGCAATATACACCTGTATGTTTATCCTAATGACTTTGGGAAATTCCTTCTACGAAAAATAAATAGTCAGGGAAACAGCGTCCAAGTCTACATACCCATCGCACTGTATAAGGTTATGGTATATGGTCGCAGCTGAACTCCTTATCTTCTCATATAACTACATTGATACACATCTAGGATGTGGGTAACGGATAAGAACGTTGATGTGACATATGACGATGAATGAAATTACTACTTAAATTTGTTGTTTTTCACCTTATTCATTGATTTCGGGAATATTAACATTTTTCGTTTTTAACAAATTTATTGATGATTGATAGTCTATGTGAAATTCACGTGTTATATAGTTATTCGATAATTTCCTTAAGTTTTTCTAATTAGTTATCTTCATCACAGTACCTACAAAGATCGATATTTATACCGATGTGATTGAGCATCCTTGTAACATATAATATGAATACGTAATATAGCTACATACATAATAAAGGCATGATTATGATAATGTAAAAATAATAATACTGAATTACTGTACATACAATGGTGTATAAATAGTTATTGTTATTAAAATGTGATTATTATTAATTAATATTGAAATATTAAACGACTGCAGACTCAAATAGAGCCGATTTTTCATGCGGTTAGAGCTATAAGTATAGTATACGATTAATATAACGAATAAATATTACCAAATCTATGTAAATAAATATAAATAAATATATAATATTATATTAGTTGTTAATTAATCTCATAATAATTATCACATCACGTTATATTATACAGATATATATATATATATATATAGATATAGATATACCTGCGTGTAACATAAATCGAAATTTTAATTATATAACATATAAAAAACGATATTTAATAATAAAATAAATAATACGAAGTATATAATAAATAGCTGTAGATATCACTCAGTGCAATAATTACTAAATTGTTTTTAGAAGCGATAAAAAAAAAACCGTAAATGCAGCTATCACGACTATATAGTATAACACCTTCTCATCTATTTCTCCCTTAAAAAAGAATTATTAAATAAATAAAAAATTGTCTAAATATTTCGTACATATTAATTAAAATCGACCGACTTTATCAAGAACAGAATATACGTTGATATTAGCAGCACCATTCTTGACCGGTGACCATTCGACGAGATAGTGACCCTCCGAACAAGGTGTCTTTGTACCGGGCATGGCTTCAGCAACATTGCATAAAACACCGTCAGCAATAGTCTTCGATATTTGATTCGTCAGAGTTTCTTGATCACGATTATTTACCGATGGTCGAAGATGCCCGGGTTTCCGGCTTTGGTTATCTCCCCCAGTCGTTGACCGAAGAATTCTTATCAATTTATGCGAATCTCCTTCGATATCGCCTGCAAGCAATGATCTGCACTGAACTTTAAACGCAGAAAAGACCATCAGGATGGCAATTATTGTAATAAATTTAGCCATTTGTACGATCTGTCTTTGTACGGGTATCCCTTAACGGTTTTCTTCTTCTCCTTTTATCCTTTGTTTCGATAGCGAAGATAATATCGTCCTATTCTTTCAAGAACGCGAGTTTTTCAATTCAAGATATCGCCTATGTGCGGTTATCGATAGCCAAGCAACTTGTCTCGAAACTCAGAGTAGACTGACTACGTTTGCGGGTTTGAACAAGCTTTAAGACTCGCGGGCTCATCCCCTCCATTTAAACTAGCGAACCAGTCTCGAGCGAGTAAAGTTGTCCTGTTCGATAGCTCGCCTACTTCGATTCGGCTTGTAACGTCACTACTTTAATCGAGTATTATTATTGTTAGACCTACTGTGTATATTGACGTCATATCAAGTTTCTTTCAACCGATTTCCTCCTCACCGGGGATAACCTCCTCGTCGCATCTCCTACACTCCTTACATACACGCATATGCCTATTAGGCCTTAGGTATAACCACGAGGAAAGATCGCGTTACACTTTCCAAATACCGCGGATGCCGCATTTTCCGATCTTTTCAAAAATCGATGACATTCAATTATTTCGTCGTTTAAATTATATTTAAAGTTATTGCAATTCATTCGCAATATTCATTCGAAGATAAATCGGTTCAAGATATCGGCGAAATCTGGATCGGTATCATTGACGAAAATATATTATTGATCTCGATTCGATTTCACTATATTGAACAATAAGGTGTAATTCCGACCGATTTTATTACCGATCTTTGCATATCGTGGAATTTCTTATACAGAGAGGATTCATGCGTCTATATAAAACTTGTATAATCCATCATTTTATAACAGGTTATTGAGGTGTGTACGATCACTCTCGTATTAGTCTGATATCGGTATACGTATTTACCGGTATATGTATAAATATAATGTGTAATGTATATCATACTATTTCGTAACACGTAGACGTGAGTACATTACATACATACATACATACACACACACACACATCTCACGCAGTAAAAGTTTACCTACGCACATGGGATCTTTTACGGAAGGAAAATCGGTTGGTAGTTAGCTTCTTGGTTCAGTGCTTCAATAGTATATAATATCATGACGTTAAGCTTCGTAACTTTTTCCTCTCTGTGTTTTTGGAACCTTTTAATCGTTGGATTATTTCATTCATTCAATGTGTTATTATATTAATTAAAGGTTTTTGTGTTTACGATTTTGTCATACCGGTTGAGGACCGTACAGTGATAACCAGGCTCTGGTATCAACGAACTTCGACCAGGTAGGTAATCAAAACCGATTGATAGTTGTTCGCAAAAGCATTTTGGTTGGATAATTTGAGTTCGTGATGAAAGTTTCTTTCATTTTATGCTCAAAGTACTCCGTGTATGAAAACCTTGTACAAAATCGAGAGGTCCGAGTGAAAACTCCTCCGTAAGCTTGGCGCGTTTTATTCTGACCGGTATAAAGTTGGCACTACAGTCTTCTGTCTCCTCCTATCCTTCATGGTTACATAGAGAAGTAAAGAGACAGAAGGCGATGGGGCCAACTTGATACCGGTCAGAATCAAACATCTATAATCCTCATTGTAATGCTTCGGAACACCTTGTCCATTGGCTGATATCTTGAAGGTGTTTTTTGCGGCTGGTACACTCGCTAGCGACTATTGGCTCCTCACATTCATGACAGTCTGTTCTCGTGTTACAACCGCGTGAATGAATACTGACGAGATGAAGAGAGACTGTCATGCTGTTCCCAACATGACTCCATTATCTAACTGTATAATTTTCATTACAGTTTGATAATAGCCTGATTATAAAATCGGATTAAAAATCGTAACTAGTTGATGTGCTCGACTGGATGGACCTATACCCATACACCTATGGTCTGCCAGTCTTCGCACTTGTGATCTTCTTGCTGGATTCCAATCCTGGCACGGCTTCTGAGAAAATTGACTCATTCTTAAAATGTATGTGTAAGCAGTGAACAGAATTCGACAAACAGAAAAAGACTTGAGATACCTCACCATTATGTTGTGGATATGTTCAAAGATTATGATGTTATATTCTGTGGATTTTACATGGAGGAAAGGTCACCAGAAATTATTACCTAATGTTGCAATATTATTTTACTTCAGGGCTGAAGCTCCGGATTATAAAAGTCACGAACGGCCAAAGGTCAGGTCATCCATTTGTTACGATTTCGAATTTTCAGAAACGTTCAATTTTCGAACATTGAAATTACGGAATTTCAAAGACCCGAAAATTTTGATGCATCTCTCAGAATGCGGAGACAGAAATGAAACCCGAAACTGATCAGCTCCGGCTTAGTATATGTCATTCGTAATCACTTGACAGAGACTTCTCAAATTTGTGATAATTACGCAAGCTAACCATCCGTCGTATCCTACTTCTGTCTTTCGACTAAATGTCCCATCTGATATCGGGACCCATGCTTTAAATTCATTTCCAAATTCGGGCCTATAGGTAAATCTGGGTATACATTGCGATGGTACTCAGTGTGCGTAATCATTTGTAGTACACTTTCATCTGCTATACTCTTTCCTGTAAGGTGATGAAAGAAATCTACTTATGCCGATGAGGTGCGGTTATCCTTAAAGATCGACCGACACATCAAAGGGTCGTTGCAGAAGCTGGTTTGGCCGGTGAGAAGGACCTGTGAATGAAACGGCATGCGGTTAACGCGTGTCTTACATTAGTCACCGGAATAAGAAGAATAAGAAGAAGTGAACCTTCAAGATCGTGTCACAGGTATAGGTATAGTCCAAAGGGTTGTTGCCCCTAGTGAGATCAATGCATGACGTTGTGCTTGAATAAAATTAGCAAGTAAATGCTGAATGATTAACGCTAATTTCGACAAGTGGCTATTCGCATGCCAGTCATCGTTGTGTTTCGCATTTTGTGCGGTAGCGGAGGAGCCTCATTCGACTAATGTTCTCGAGGGTGTCTTGGGGACTCATGAAACACCGGAAAAATGTCTTCATCGCACGAGTTGGTCCCTCGAAGATAATGCTAATCGTACGAAAATGAACGTCTGAAAGTTTCATGTGCAAACAAAGTCCTTCCAAGCCTTGTCATACTCACACATGCCATATGCACTGAAAGAGGTAATCATTCGCAGTGAATCGTCGGCAGACGTTCGCGCTGAAGACCAATCACTAGACTTTCGTTTCCAAGGGACGTTACATCAGAAGATTAATAATCGAATGGACGATACGATGAAAGGAGGACAACAGCGTCTGTGAAAGACAAAACTCTCCGCGAACTTAGGACTCGACTGTTCGATCCTGTGGGAAATATATTTGGTAGAGTAGCATCCAGTTCATCCTGGCTTTTACGAACCGAAAATGAACGATATTCACCATCCCCATTCAGTATTCAATGTAAGACCAGGGTCGATTACTCAACGCCAGAAGTACATGCTGAATGATTAACGCTAATTTCGACAAGTGGCTATCCGCATGCCAGTCATCGTTGTGTTTTGCATTTTGTGCGGTATACTAGCTGGGCTGTGCTTGGAAGTGTGGCATTCAGTCACACGTACGAGGCGGGTAATTATGAATGAAGAGACGACGGTGGGTCGACTAGCTGTTCGATTTTCGACGCGATTTAAGGACCTTTTGAACATGGCAATTCGCTTTTGGATACAGCGAGAGAAAGTAACGCGTGACAATTGGCCACGTTGATAAATTACTTCGAGTTTTTTTTTTTCTACTTTTCCCAATCGCCGAGTCAATTCCTCGCCGATATTCCACGCCGAACCAATATCGGAAGTAAGAAAATCGCAGAGGTCTGGCCAAAGGAAGTAGCTATAATTGCCAACTGCTGTAACTTCTATTCATGCATCCTATGGCTTATGGCTTGACCAATGTGATTAGTTTACACGAGCATTCGGCCAGTTTTTAACAGTTTTCGAACCAGTTTAGAAATTTGACAAGGATTTCAATACGAATATGTTCACCGTTCGTTAAGGTTCATCTATTTATAAACTCTTTTTGTACTTTCTATGCTGGCATTATTATACCCGTGAGTAATAATGAGATAAAAACTACGTCATCGATTGAGTAACGTGTTACGTCTCAAAGTTAAATCGTTAAGACAAGGAAAATTCTATCTTATCTTATAAGTTATCCTCTGTATGTCCGAGAAATTGTGTTCAATATTGTATAATCGTAAACTCGTTACGTATATAATCACGAGAGATTTTGAGTTTGATAATCTCACGGCTAATACTATCGACGCGTGCTATGAGGGCTCTTTTATATATTCGGCCGGAAGAGAAGCGTGTTCATCACGTATTCACAGATAAGCTTGTTTACTCTTCTATTTTCCACAATTTCATTTTCCGCGACTTTCCACTGCGTACTACGGATTCCACCGTTTGAAAATTGCGGTTTTTACGTATTAGCTAGAGATCCGCTCCAGCGGTTTCATTTTTACAATGATTATAAAAAGCGCGGAAGGAAAATAGCGGATATGATTGTCCTCTTCGTGGCTAAATCAAACGCGTCAGTATAATAGCTGCGAATAGGAATATTCTATGAAAACCGAAGCTGGTTATACAGAAAATGTATGCGGGTGAGGTATCTCCGTTCATATTATCCTTTTGCGTCTCGCAGCTACGTCTGCTTCTCTTTCATTGATTATCTCCCGGTTTTGTTACCAACGCGTTATGCGATCTTCCCCATCGAATTTCGTCGCATACATTCAGTTTTCCCCTGAATGTTTCGATTTCCTAATACACCATCTAGAACCGGCAAAGAATAGATGGCGTTAATCGCCATGAGTTACGGACAGATCCGGAACGGAATAAACGTCACTCTCGACGAGTTAGGAAATTAGCAGGATACGCGTACACGCAACGATTCTCAAAATTTATAATATTACTAACTTGTCCTTTTCTCGATCACAGATTTCGATATTTCACTGAGTTAACGATACCATGACTCATGTATCAGTTCAACTATAAATTGCGTCAATTTCCCTGAATCTATGAACGTCGAAGCTTTGCGATGGTGGAAATAATCACGTGTGATAATAGTCAATAGTCAGCGCAATGCAAGCATGCTTAATATCAATTTTCTACGCTCGTGTTGCTCGACGATTCTGTCAATAAGGAACCTTGCGATTAATTGTAAGGCTATCGTGGTTTGTGGCTTTCCTCGCATCCTCTCACTATCGCCAATGCGTTGATTAACAATTTTTCGGCTGTGCCACGCGCTGAAAAACGCCAGTATCTGATCATAGAAGTATTCAGGAGTGAAAATTAAAAAACTGAAAAACCATTTTCTTCACACCTGTTCGCAAAATGCCCCTTTGCGACCCCTTGAGCGGGTGCAAAACAGAACTTTTCGCCCCTAGGGCGGAAAAGTCTTTTCCGCTCTCGGGCGGAAAATCATGTTTTGTAAAAAAAAGAAAAAAAAAAAAAAAAAAGCCTCAGCTTCTTCCGCATCCGTTTTGAAAGCGAGAAATGTTAATTGAATACGAAGCATTATATAGAATCTCCATCGCACTATCTTTCCTCGTTTTACCTTCTCCTCATCCTTATGGTTCAATGCTACTTTTATGGTCTTGTCGTTATCTACAATTGACTTAAAGTTCGACGTATCTACAGAACGATTCTTGGAAAAACCTCAACGATTGGGTTTTATTTATTACATAGGAAATAAGACCCAATCGTCGATGTTTTAGATACTCAATGCGAACATTTAAACGTTTAAAGTCATAGAATTGAAGAAAAAAAAAAAAAAAAAAATTAATGGACATTAATAAATCGAAACAGTTTAGCAATTTTTTGTTTTTCAACATATTTTATTATTCCATTCATACTTTATTACACAATTTTCATTCACACTGTTAACAAACTTGACTTCTATATATTTAATAATATAAAAATATAAAATTTCATTTAATAAATAGTCGATTTTTATCACATTTGTTTTTTTTTTTTTTTTTTTTTAAATACTAATAGTAGCATTGGTATACACAGCCTTATATTCTAACAAATAAATAAATAAGTTATAAATAATAGTTTAATAAATAAAATAAATTACTTATAAAATAAATAAAATTTTACTAGTACTACCTACTGCAGGCGATTAACTTTCAAAATTCTTAATACTATTTTTTTTTTGCCACAATCGGTATAGACTCGATTAGGACACGTTGCTTATTATTACCGCTGAGTTCAGTTGATCGTACCTGGATTATGTACCCTGCGCACTCGGTGTTCTTTTCTTCACCGATCGTAATCACCTCGCATATTACTTTCACCACTCCATCTTCTTCGGCGTCTTTATCCTTGTTTGAATTTTGAATATGTCCAACTTGTATACCAGGTCGTCCTTCGATCGATGAAAATTTCAGAAATACCAGAGCGAAGAAGAGGGCGATTTTAACAGCGACGTTTATTTTTCCCATTTTTCCTTTTTTTTTTTTTTAATCTTTCCTTTGCAGTTTTTTTTTTTTTCTTTATTTATTTCTTTTTTTTTTCTTTTTAATTATCAAGAGAGAAACAACCACGACTTAAAAGAGTTTCCGAAGTCGTTTGCTTCCTCGATGATTGTGCCGAAGGATATACACCATCCTTATATATACCGTTTGTAAATCTGGACTAGCCCCACTCCGCGGATTATTAGCCACACGATGCAAGGCGACTCGACGCACAACTCTTCCGTCTTTACATCAGATTACAGTCTCTTATACTGATAAGGTGATTATTATTTTTTCCGTTATTTAAGAAAATATTGAGATACGAAGTTTCTCCATATTCAGAATGAAAAAGGTAAAAAGGACAAAAAGCTGAAAGGATGTGGCGTTAATTTCTAACGGTGTGACATTTTTCCATAAAATATCAAAGCCGTGAC
The DNA here is from genome assembly GCA_963978835.1 of Tenthredo scrophulariae. Lineage (NCBI taxonomy): Eukaryota > Metazoa > Arthropoda > Insecta > Hymenoptera > Tenthredinidae > Tenthredo > Tenthredo scrophulariae. The sequence goes on from OZ022233.1 coordinate 17,007,260, forward strand.
GTACTGACGACGCACTTGTCGTGAGGATTTCGTTGCCTAATAATTAATCATCACATATGTTCTATATAAACGTCATGTTCATATGAAAGAAAAGTGATGTACGGAGCTGTGTGAAAAATGAATTATCCTCCACGGATTCGCGTTCGAGAAATTGTGATAAATCGGTATACCGTCACGACATTATCATGACGTAGTAGTGCATACGTCATATCGAATCCCTTATTATCTCAGATTTGTGTTTGGTGCGAAATTCGCGAGCTTCTCGTATCAATGATTTCAGGAATGATGAGGCAGGCGGGCGAAGACCAGCAACAAGTTCGAAAGAAATCGTCAATGAAAATCGATAATGAAAAGTCCCCCAGCTATGTCAAGGATCGATTAACTTCATCGCATGAAAATCGATGATTTTTTTTTTTTTTTTTGCCACACTCGATACATTTTAGAGGCAAAGTCATCGACGGTTTAAATTTTTTTTCGAAAACGCAGATTGCCGATTTTATTCCGTAAAATAAGAAAGGGATGTGCGACGATCACTCAAGTCGATCAATTACTCCAAGTTTCTTTTTTGTTTTCACTTTTATCAATTCATCATCGTCAAGTCAAGTAATCGATGATATTTTACGGCGAATGGCTCGAGGGCGAGAGAAAAAAAATAATAAATAGCAGAGATCTGACTAAAAAAGTGACTAAGATCGGTAACGAATTGTATATTCAAATATATCCGAAATAATTCGAACTTTGAAATCCGTTTACACAGGTGAATGTATATGAGAGCGTGAAAGGAACTTGATGAAAAAAAATTCCGTTTTTTTCTATTTTTAAAAAATCTTTATATATTTTTTCTCAATTCTCTTTGGTTTTTGTACTCGATAATCATTTTCAATGAATATATATTATTTAAACTTAATAATAATCACTGTTCTTACGTGTTATAGGCTTATAATTATGCTTCTTTGGTAGGTATTACGTACGTTACATATCACAATTGATCTCATGAGATCAAACGGTTGAGCATTTACTTAAATTACGATAAAACCCCATAAATGATCGCACCATTGACTCAGTAACAAACAATACGTGACGTACACTAGATGATTGAAATCCTCACATTAGTCTTTCGAACCAAAATGAATAAATATGATGAATATAAATAGTGCAATGAATAATATAATAAATAAATATAATAAATAAAATAAATATAATAAATAGGGGTCGTGTGAATTTCGCACATTTTTTTTTCTCCACCAAATCGCGTTGCTGATTATCTTTCAACTTTATATCTTTGACCAAAGCTTATAGACAAATTTCAAACTTTCTATGCGTTAGTCAAGTCTCGGAATTATCTTGTGGGTCCGGTCTCATTGAGCGTGAGTGTGACTCGAACTGTCTTGGTGCCAGCGAAGGTCGGGTTCTCTTCCGAGATGTGGAACCACGATATGTATCCTAAATTTCCGCAAGCCACCACCGAACCGGCGGCTGCATCCACCTGGCACTTTGATGTCTCGGGTGAAGTCTCGATCTCTTGTGTCTTCTCGTCTGTCATTATAAATGAAACAGATATGGAGGCGTTATCTCTGGTGTTGAAGAACGAAATCTCTACTGTGTATCTTGTATCTTCTTCGCAATTCTTAGCGGGAAAAGCCTCGTCCAGTATCACTGTGCAGAATGCAGTATCCACTGATGTGTCTATTCCAAGCTCATCCATGGTTACAGGTTTGCAGTCCACCGTCGAAACGACTACGACGATAACCAGAGCGATGTTGAGGGTGGTGCTGGCCATGTTCATGATGATTCTCGTTTTTAGGTATATTATTTTTATTTTACGAACGGGAACGATACACTGTGACAATATGCTCTTGTCGAAACGATTGGATGGGATTTATCCTCGGAAGAAACAATTTACTTTGGTGCAGAAGGGTGGTTTTGATTATAGAATAATGACTTTTAGCGAAAGCAATGTGAATCGACTAATGACTTACGTTGCAGTATGTGTTCGCTGATTTTTTGATGTCTTTTAAAGCTGTCGAGTAGTTTTTATGCAATTTGCCCTACTCCGCAGGCTCTGCACTGTCGCGTGCGTAAAGCGCCCAACCACGAGGCCGTACCGGCCGCATGACGATTTTCCGTTCGGCGATCCTGTCGTAAACTATTTTTAAAGCTATTGACGTTTTCCATTTTTCCGCTTTCCGGGGCAATTACATTCGGTCATGAAAAAGCACAAAGCCAAAAACTGACTTTGGAGTCTCTCCTTCATCCGTGGCTCGGAGGAGCCTGATTCGACTAATGTTCTCAAGGTTGTCTTGGGGACTCATGAAACACCGAAAAAATGTCTTCATCGCACGAGTTGGTCCCTCGAAGATGATGCTAATCGTACGAAAATGAACGTCTGAAAGTTTCATGTGCAAACAAAGTCCTTCCAAGCCTTGTCATACTCACACATGCCATATGCACTGAAAGAGGTAATCATTCGCAGCGAATCGTCGGCGGACGTTCGCGCTGAAGACCAATCACTAGACTTTCGTTTCCAAGGGACGTTACATCAGAAGATTAATAATCGAATGGACGATACGATGAAAGGAGGGTAACGGCGATTGTGAAAGACAAAACTCTCCGCGAACTTAGGACTCGACTGTTCGATCCTGTGGGAAACATATTTGGTAGAGTAGCATCCAGTTCATCCTGGCTTTTAGGAACCGAAAATGAACGATATTCATCATCCCCATTCAGTATTCAATGTAAGACCAGGGTCGATTACTCAACGCCAGAAGTACATGTTGAATGATTAACGCTAATTTCGACAAGTGGCTATTCGCATGCCAGTCATCGTTGTGTTTTGCATTTTGTGCGGTATACTAGCTGGGCTGTGCTTGGAAGTGTGGCATTCAGTCACACGTACGAGGCGGGTAATTATGAATGAAGAGACGACGGTGGGTCGACTAGCTGTTCGATTATCGATGCGATTTAAGGACCTTTTGAACATGGCAATTCGCTTTTGGATACGAGAGAAAGTAACGCGTGACGATTGGCCACGTTGATAAATTACTTCGAGTTTTTTTTTTTTTCTACTTTTCCCAATCGCCGAGTCAATTCCTCGCCGATATTTCACGCCGAACCAATATCGGAAGTAAGAAAATCGCAGAGGTCTGACCGAAGGAAGTAGCCATAATTGCCAACTGCTGTAACTTCTATTCATTTCCTAAAATGAATCACAGTATTATATTATCGAGCTGTAGGTTCTCTCCGAATCGGACATTGAAATATATAGGCCCGAGTTCAACGCGCCTTTGAAATCCACAATCCTTTGCCAGATATGGTCTCGTATTTTTCTATTCTTCGATAAAATGTATCGCACACGGAAGATCTGCATTTGTTATATTCTCAGCTAAGTTACTACCACGATTCAAACACAAACCAGGAATAGTATAATCCGTCATTTGTGGCAGTGCAGGCACGCGTCAAACGACCGAGTAAATTCCATGAAAACAATAACTTCCGTTCTGACGCTGAATCTAAAAGTTTCAATCTACTACACGATGTGTTTGTAAGATTTTCATATCCTTTTCCTTAATCATTCGGAAACACACATTCATTCTTCAATTCAATCCTTCATTAACTTCTTACTGTGTTTGTTTTTTTTTTTTTGTTTTTCTCACAAAAACTAAGGGCTGAAAATTCGTTCGCAGAAGAGTACGAAAGATAATTATCTAACCATATAATTTCATTGATAAAACACACCTTCATGACACTATATCGGCACGCGTCATATAGTTCTTTCCTTTTCTTTACACTTCATCAGACAATTCCCCTGCGTTCTCCCACTTTTCTGACTTCATATAATTATTATTAGAAAGACTTTGTTTTTTCTTTCTTATCTTCAACGTAATCGCGGAATCGCTTACGCATACCGAGTATACGTTAAGCATATTTATGAGTGAATGAGAGATAACGCCATTCATAAATCGGCTTCGTTATCAATATGCTTCACTATATACTACGTTCCGTATATTCTTTGTAAAAGATCTTCATCAATGGAGGTAATGAGGCTTATATATATAACGCAGGGTTACAGTTCTAAGGGATATACGATAAAGATCATCAGGTATGTCTATTGAGAAATTAGGGAGGAAATCGAGTCACCTTTTAGTTTGCTAAACCATTCCACGTCCGTATGTGTGTATAGCTAACGCGGGTAATCCTGTAAGCGATGATTATTTTCAATGACGTTTACTCGTGTCATTTATTGACGTATTTGCAAAACTGTGATTTCGTTTTATTTTAATCGCAGAGTGAATCCTGCGCGGGCATAATGCTATAGTTTGAACGTCTTAAACGTGTTCAAAAATAATATAAAAAGATAATGAATTATGGAAACGATAATCGCCGGTGAAATAGTGGAATTAGATTGTATATGACATTACGTCGATCCAAACTGAATTGCTTAATCGAATCCTAGAGTCGGACTGTCAGTGAAAATCCTATCAGCAAGGAGAATCCACTTGCGTAGTTGCGCAGGATTGTAGGATCATTACTACTGCAGGATAAATTTTTGTCTCATCCGCGAAGAGTTTATTGTGAATTCGTAGAGTGAGAGTTAGTGGAAGTTACTGAGAAGTCTTATGTCGGCGTGTGACTAACGAAGAAAAAAAATGACGGTCTCGAAATCACTTGACCACCGATATGTAGGCGAGAAGTTCCTGCGGCTACGCGACGCGGGGTTTTCATCGGAAACCATAATCGTTTAGGATCCTTGCAAGACAAGTACGTTTTGACGAGCGAACTGATATCGCATATCGCTGTTTGCGGCTTCATTCGATTAGAATTTCATCGCTCGACTGGATTCGTCATTCGAGTTTAGGATCGTAATCAGATGAACGCGGGAACCGAACTGCACTTAGAAATATAAGAAACGTAAACACAAGTGAAACGCATCTAGGACGATCTATCATCTATTTCCGAGTTCCCGTTCCACGTAAAATAGACGCGAACGGAACTTGCATCGATACTGTTTTTCCAGATTCGGAGAAATTCATCTTATGTTATTCAATATCCACTCTCTTCCGACGGAAGTAGCTGTTGGCTTGTGCTCAAAGCGTGCGCTTTCTTTCCGCGACTTTGTGGCGCGCGAATCTCAGATTCGCGTGTGCGTCGTACGACCGCGCGAGTTAAGCGCTCGCGCGGTTTTGCCATACCGGATAATTTCGATTAGGCATGTATATCTTGAGTCGTGAAGGTCCCCCTGTGGTCATCTATTCTGACGTAGGTGGATAAGTATGGAAAATGGAAGTTAACCATTCGCTGTTCGGAAGTTCCTCGACTTATAAACCCGGATTCTCAGGAAGACAAAACGCTGTCACATTACTATTAGCGTCTGCCAGCGGCATATCGATGCCGACTTTTCGGACTGAGATTCATCCCCGAAACTGTTTGTGGTTTCAATACCACGATGAACTAAGCTGAACTCCGTTAAAACACCTCAGGATCGGGAATAGCGAATTGCGAGCTGTTAATTTTTGTATAGAACCCACGATGCGACAACAATCTGAAATTCTCAAAGACGCGACCGGAGATAATTGACGGTCAGAACCACAAGGAATAAATCCAACGAGCTGATCGATCGAAGGGTCGAAGATTGAGGATCGATGCGCCCCATAAGTTGGGGAGTGAGGCAATCGGCATTACGCGATACTTTGGCTCACATCTTCTGAGGGGTAGGTCCACCCTTGTGAAACGAACCCCGTGAAAAGAGTGGAAATCGTCGGGGATTTGCGATTTCACCTCAAGCACTGAACCGCACAATCGGGCTAAAAAAAATGAACCAAAAAAAGGAGTGTTGCCGATCTGGAGAAATGTTCAGTTCCTTTTTTGATATGAAAAATACGGAGTCGGCAGGTATTGGGGAGCAGAGGGAAACTGCGAGGACAAAAATCAGTCTTCAACGATATCTGGATTGTGTTGGGAATACCTACACTGCGATAAGATGGGAGGAAACCGACAATCTCGAACGATTCAATTTGCGAGCAAGTCAATGATCGTGCGATGTCAATATTTGCGGATCTCCTACCAGAATTACTGCCCTTGCCCAACAGACGTAGGAGATGAAACGTTATTAGAACATTTACTGCAACATATACTACCTGTGACACGGTATATTTAATTGGGACTATGAATAGCCTACGCTATCCCAACATGCGTGTATAGCTTCTCAATTATAAAGTATGACGTTGAAGACTCTCCGCACGTGTTTACAAATACATCAATACAGGTAGGTATATCACAGGTGTATCGGTTACACAATATACATAACTAACATCGTCATATCTAATCGACGAATTAGCCGCGACCGGTTATTCTGAGATAAATGTCTACCAGTTAGCATCTCTGTCTCTGGTTCGGCTATTAAATATCCATTTATAGCAATATACGTATAGGTATCACATGAGGTCGACCAACCACGTGTATATGTTTACCTACATCTATAATCGTCTATAAATTACGAACCCGAGAACGTCACTATATCGATATAAATTGTTATTCAAATGTCAAATCCTGAAAAAAAAAACGAGGAGAAAATAAGCAAAAAAAGAAATCGATTTCAAAATACTGGGCCATAAATCGTCGTTTTTCAATATCAATGCGGTTGATTCATCGATATCTATAAATCCATACACTAGTTATACGATAAATTTATTCAAAGCAAGTTACGGAGAGAAAAATAAAAATAAAATAAAAATCAAGTCAAACTAAATGAATACAAAACCAAAAAAAAAAAAAAAAAGAAAACACGTTCGATCTAAAATGCACAGCGTGGCCGCAACTTTTACTTTATACATCGTACTACTTTATACGAAGAACATGTCACACTATGAATTCCGATCGAATTATTGCAGTGGCATAATTCTCGATGAAAAGAAAAAAATAAAAATAAAATGAAAATAAAAAAAAAAATAAAAATAAAAAAAAAAAAAAAGACAAATTGATGAGTGAGTGAGCTATCGCAATGATCGTTCTAAGATTATCATAATAGATCGTTGTTACGTACTCGGAAATTATACCATGAATATCAACAAATTGTTCGTCATACGTCGTCTTTAACGCGATTAGCATAAAACCGTATGGGATTGTTCTATATATAACCGCACTCAGAAACCGGCACGTTTATATTTATCTTGAAAACCACTATGCTAATTTACAAACACTATTACTTTTTCATACAGTCCATGCTATTATTAGAAATTTATATACCGGGAATTCCCCATACCGATTGTATCTACGGTTTTTTTAATTTTAAGTTTTATATAATCCCCACGTTCTCACTTATACATATATGAATGAAATAATATATGTAGGTCATTCCGCCCGAATTTCACCTGAAATTCATAGTCGAATTTTCTTCCTGTTATAATTGGGATATTCCGGTTAAAATATAGAGACGGTTTGAGAAAATTATTATGCAAAATTATCCCAGAAATTTATCTATGTACTATGTTAAATGCATTTTTTTTTTCAAGTTTTTTTTATGTCGTATAATAATAAAACGCGCGAAAAAAAAAAAAAAAAAAAAAAAATAGACGAAGGAAAAACCAGAGCCGATATCAAGCCGGTAATTAGACGTAATATGTAAGTGCAGTATATTTTATTACATACTGCTTATACATGGACGAAATATGATGGACGAATTCATATGAGATTTGATTAATTTAAAAATTACGGTGTAGTTCGATATTTTTGATAAAATTCATATCGGGTACAAATATAATTGAATCCATCGAGTTGTATAGGTAGAAGGAAAACGAGTAGGTTGAATCGTGAAAAGGAATAAAAAGAAAGAAAAAAGAAAAATTGCTCACATACTTATTGCAGTTGCTTATTATATTTCTCAAGAATAACGATCGTCATGACGTCAAAGAACCGCGTAAGAAACGATATTCGATCGTCATCATCGTCACTATGTGGTACAAAAATACCTTTCAAGTCATATTCGAGAGCGTGATACCGTAGAAGCTATGTAGGCAGGTAAGTATACAGGTATAACTATATATCTTTAATATGGGTAGGTACGGAATTACCTGAATTATAAAACACACACACGGGATCTGTGGGATAAAGAGGATATTTTATTTTAGGTAAGAATCATATTTTATCAGGTATATACCCATCGGATATCAAAAAAGGAATTTTTTTCGTACAGTTCATTGTATACTGCGGTAGGGGCGTAGGGGTTGAAGTTGTGGATTTCAAAAGTATCCTGAATGGTCAAAATTCCGAATTTTTATATTACCGATGTACAGTTTTTTTTTTTTTTTTTCAGGAAAATACTTTGAAAATTTCGAAAGCCAAAATATAGAACCGAAATGCAAAACTTGAAATACGCGCACGTATTTATTCACCGTTTGATAAATCGGACTGTATCGATCTTATCGAGATTAATAAAGGGTCAAATTATAAATAGTTTCGAGATTAATTTTTTGGAAGAAAAAAAACCGAGGGTTTAGATCAGAATGGAGTATTTTTTCTCTTTACATTTTTCTGGGCTTTCGAGACTCTTGACTTTTGGAATCTTACAACTTTCTAAACCTCGATATTTCGGAAGATTCAAAATCGTTTCTAACGAATTCGAATTTGGTATAAAATCGGTGATTAAAGTATATAGTTTTAAGGAAAAATAATAAATAGTTACAAAATTGAGTAGTCAGACTAATATTTCACGAGGTTGTTTGTTTTTTTTTTTTTTTTTTTTTTTTTTCTATATTCATATCATATTATGTATACATATTATTTCCTATACGACTTCTATAATATAATAAATACTCAGAATTATTATATTTATTATCAAATAGATACGGTACGATAAAATACGAGAGAAATAATGAGAAATACAATACTTGTTCTATAGTAATTCAGAAACGGAAAGTCCGAGGAAACTATTTAGGAAATATATAATACTATATCTAGATACCTATAATAATATACATAGTATAATAATACGACTAAACGTAGATTATGAGTAAAAAAAAAAACCAGACTCCACTCCCACCATATGTGTGTTATCAAATCTATGCATATAGCGTAGTTTACGCTCTATACTGACGATTGTTTTAATAATTGAAAAAGAAATTCTGACAGTTCAAATTATATCTAACTTGCGCAAGTAATTCAATATTACATTACCATCATTATATTCAAAATAATTTCTGGTTTCTTTTTTAATGAATTAATTCCTCGACTGGTATCGATGGGAAATATTCAAGGTTTTTCCCCTCATTGTTGTAATAATATAATAGTTAGAAATATGATACCTATACGATATCACATCAAGTTTTATATCATCGAAAGTTCACCGAAATGATATTATATAATGATATAACGATTCAGAGAATGATTAAAAACTTTACTATAAGTATATCGATACAAGTCTGTATAGATTACACAATTATTATTATAAAACGGGTATAGAAAGCCTGATATCATTCTAAATGTCAGCGAATCAAACCTGAATCAGTTTAAACATATATTTACAGACTTAGAAGTAAGTAATGGTCCTAATTCAGACGTTGAAACGATGGTTGAAAGTTTTAAGATCTTGTCGCGGCAACATTAACCGTTATAAAATATTCTAAAATTGTTAAATGATCATAAGCGTGTGTGTCAGGTGAAAATTTGAATTCGTAAATATAATCGCATTTCGAGTTTTCGCGGCAAGGTGTAGATCGATTCCTTCATGACGTAATTCGAGAGTTGATCCGAGTCCCTCATTCCGTATTCCGTAATTCCGGCGTTCCGTATTTAGTCGAAAATGTCAAACCAGCTTTGATCAGAGCGGTAGTAATCGGGCTTCAATCATCTGTTCCGAAGTTGTCTTAAAAAACATAGGTGAAATTTTCATCAATACAAATAGGATTCGTGCGTTATATCAAGCCTTATAAATCTCAATATATACCCATCTCCACGCAGTGCGGGATAAGAAAGTTCGCAGAATGTCTACGCCGGTTGTTATCGCTGCTACAGCAAGACACACTGCTACGGTAATTAATATCTTATTTTATATATCAAGTGAAACTAACCCTCAACTCAAACCTCACGTTCCATTCATTCCATTCCGTTCCGTATCATCGCTTAATATCATATGTGATAACACGCTACGCTAAGACGATACCAACTACGATGTTTCGGAGATTTGGCGAATTATATCAGATAGAAAACCCTAATGAAATATATCGGACGTATGTAGCGTTAAAATTTAGCGTTACTAAAACAGTAGAAGAATTACGTAATTCCAGATACCCAAATCGATACGCGATTCGTATTGACGATGTGTTTAACCTCACTTCGTGTATCGTTAACCTAAAAGTGTCTTACTTCTTTTTTTTTTCTTCTATTATCGAGATTTTTTTTCTCTTATCTAATTTTTTATCGAATTTAAACGGATTAGGCATATGTCGTGGCTATGTAACCGTTATAAAAATTGATAAACTGATATTCTTATCATCGGTTGCTATAGCTTAGTCAAGAACGCACATCAAGTCATTCGAAATATGAATAAAATCAAATACCACATGTTTCAGACTCTGTTCAACTCGTTCTCTTATTTCAGCTTATCTTTTTCCACGGACTTGGAGATACGGGGTAAGACGATGTTCTGTTAAATATTAATAATCGCTTTAAATCATCAAATAATTTGTAAAACTTGCTTTTATAACTAAACAGAATTCACGCAGGAAATATAACTTTGAATTTATCTTTCAGACACGGATGGGCTAGTTCAATGGGATCAGTGAGGTCGCCTCACGTTAAAGTCATCTGTCCGACTGCGTGAGTGATGTTATACAGTCATAGTCGACAATGGGCGATATTTAAATGAAAAGATTCAACAGTTTATAATATTCAATAGAAAAACTTGTATTTAATGGTTTTTTACACTCTATTTACAGACCAACTATGCCAGTGACTCTGAACGCTGGATTTCGGATGCCTTCGTGGTAAGACTGGGTCATAATAGCCCTAAAGGATCAATAAATGTTAAATATTATCTCAAAACTGATAATCCTCACTAATTAATCATCAAATGTATATACTTACATTATTAGATTACTTTTCAACGATCTAGAGACAATAAACTCTCAGTAATCTATTGAAGAGCAGAAATAAGCTGATATTTAAATTTTGAAGCTTCTTACTTGCTCTTATAGCAAAGAAATTCAATTATGAGACAATAAAAGTGACTAAACAACGAAAAAACTTTTTCTAAATATTCTGATTCAGGTTCGATCTGAGGTCTTTGGATCCTTCAGGCCCTGAAGACGAAGAGGGTATACGTCGAGCGGCGGAAGTTGTTCATACATTAATAGCTCAGGAAGTAGCGGCCGGTATACCAACGAAGAGAATTGTGATTGGAGGATTTAGCCAGGGCGGAGCACTGGCCATATACAGCGCTTTAACATTTCCAGAGCCGTTAGCCGGAGTGATAGCTCTTTCTTCATGGCTTCCTTTACACCAGAGGTTTCCCGTGGTAAATAAGTTCTCGATATTTAATTGAAGATGTTCAAAATGAAAGAACGAAGGAAGATATGGACCCTTGCTTCAGAGTTTTTGCGATACTAAAACAAGAAAGAGAAAATACTCTAATAATAAATAATCGTTTGTTTTTAATCATTTCTACAGGACGCATTAGGCAACAAAAACGTTCCGTTGCTACAGTGTCACGGAGATTGCGATCCTATTGTTCCTTACAAATGGGGACAGATGACCGCTTCCCTTTTAAAACAGTTTATGTCAAGTACGGAATTTAAAACATATAGAGGAATGATGCACACATCTTGCGACGAGGTGATATAAATTATTTTTTCAATCAAGAAACTATGAGACTATTAGATTTTGGGTAAAAACAAAAATACAGAAAATAATATTTCATTATCATCAGTTAGAATCGATTTCGATTATCAATATTTGATAAATTCTTGCAGGTTTTTTCTTTTTCTTCTCATTATTGATAAAATTTTATTGATTTCACAGGAGATGCACGACATGAAGGTGTTTGTTGAAAAAGTATTGAAGCCATAATAATCCGGATTAATGATTGATTGTACGAATCAAATGAATAATAATGAATAATAATATTAAGAATAATAATAATAAAAATAATAATAATAATAATAATAATAATGATTATTTTAATCATCACAGTAAGGATGATTATCAAAAAATAAATAAAATCAATTCCAATCGCTACGTTATATTTTTAGTAGTTAATTAATTAATAAATAAATTAATTAATTAAAATAAATAAATTGATTAAATAAATAAATGAATAAAAATACTTAGGAAACAGATAATAGAAGTGAAAAATTATAGTAAAAAAAAAAAAAAAAAAAATTGGCTAACTAAACAATAGTAAAAATTATTAGGTATTATCATTGTTGTAATGAGGAAAAAGGAAATTAGTAGATTATTGTTAATTAAATTGAATGAATTGAAGGAAATCTAAATACCTAACTGTATTATAATTAACAAAATGAACAAAACAAGAATTATCTCCTAATTATATAAGTAAATAATTTTCTGTTGATTTACTTCAGAAATTCAAACTAATTAGTCGAATGTTTAAATACTATTCAATCAATACTCAATATTGAAAAAATTCAATTATTTATTAATTCATTACATTCGTGAAAAATTCGTTGGAAAAAAAAAAAAAAACGAATTTCTATTTCTAATCCGTCGTATTGAATTAGAAGTCTGGCTTCACCGATGAAAATCCTTTTTTTTTTTTGGTTTTTTTTTTTTTTGTTTTCATGGTAATAGAAATCTGGCGAAAAGTTTTGCTGGCAAAACCTGATACGGCTGATTATAATTTTAAGAAAAAAAATATCTATCTACTCTAGTTCTTCAGCCCCTTATGTGTACAAAGATTCTTAACTATCTATGATGAATATTAAACTTTTTTCTTCCTTAAAAAAAAGAAGAATATCTTACATCCAGAATTTTATTACAATATCTTTTATTTTATTTTATTTTATTTTATTTTCAACAAAAAAAACAAATTCAGTATATTTATTTTATTTCTCAACGAGAAACCGATTAGCTAAAAACCTAATTAGAATCAGGTGTAAAACAGTTTTTAGAAATAAATAAAATATTGAACATGTTTCAAAGAGTTTTGAAATTATTTAGGAAATAAGATTACGAAGTCGTAATAATCAAGAAAAAAAAAAAAACATTTTTCAGTATGTCTCAATCGTAAATAACTAACTAAATGTAACTTAAATAATAATAGTAACTCTAGCTAGCCTGTATTGTCTAGATTTAGTATTTCTGATAAGAACAATGTCACTTTTACGTTCCACTAATCGAAACAGAGAAGTTAAGGCAACATATCCGAGTCCAATTCCCTTGGACTCAGTGAAACTAAAGTCTCCTTTAACAATGTATCCCATAACTTCTCTGTCGCATGAATATCGAACAGTTTTACACTCCGGTAGGTATAAATTCTTCATTTTCTCGGCCTGTATATCCACCGCGCTCTGGGCTTTCATTTTCAATTTTTTCCTCGCTGTATCAGCGTCGATAACGTTTTTACCATTTTCGATTTTCTCTCTATGCCTGACTCTCTGTCTTCTCAAACGTCTCAAAAGCGCTAAATGACCTCTTCGCAGTTTCTTTCTATCTGCTTCGTTCCCATCTTTTATAATCTTAGCCACAGGGTCTCTCCAGCTTTCATTCTTCTTCTTATTCTGAAATCTGGCCAAATCTTCATCAGAGGGAAGTGAAATAATGGCAAAATCTTTCGGGCAGCCTCTTCGCTCTACAGAAATCTTCACAGTTACTAAAACGTTCAAATCTTCGAACAAGCTTTGGTCGAATTTTCGTTCAGATCCTTTTTTAAGGCAGGAAATATTCTCTTGCAAGTATTCCAGCCTTCTTTTATCCCTCAGTACATAGAAGCCGTTCAGATCCGTCCATTCGTTGACCAGCAAATTCCATTCACAATAAAACGGACTCGTTATCCCCAGTTTGACGTAATTCGATCTTCTGTTCGGTGGGTACCTAAAGTACTTTTCCAAAAGGCGATATTTCCTCTCTAACGTTTCTCTGGCGTAAGTTTCTGTGTCAGGCGGATTAAAGTCCGGAGAATTGAGGCTTAAATTTTCAAATATAATCGAATTAGATTCCCTCAGACCTCCTGGCTTAGCGCAACGCAGTATAAACGATATCCAAAACGGAGTCGCCCAGCCGGAAGGCAGGACAACATCTATCCCGGAGCTAAATCCTGAAAATAAAAACACAAATTGATGGATGAATAATTCAGAATCGGTTTTATTGATTCAACTATTACTTCTCACCGATGCTTTTATCCTTGGCTCCAGTCCCTGGTCTTTGTATAAAAAGAATTGGTACTTTGTGGATAGAATTCTGATCGTATTCATCGTCATTGAAAATTCCAGGTACTAAGTTGTCGCTTCTTTGCTTGTTAATTTCATTTGTGGTCCTAAATTTCTCAAGGGTCAATTCCCTGATCTTATAATCCCAGATTGGACTAATGTTAGCCAATGTTGGAGGAACCGGAATGGTCTCAAAGCTACAGCCGTTGTTTTCCGCCTTAGTCCTTTGTTTAGGGACAAAGTATCTCGGATCTAATACTGTAAAGGCCATAACAACGCTGGGAGGAAGTTGACTAGGGGATTTCAGGTCTTTGAGAAGCTCGAAAACTTCTTTTTGAACTCTGAATGAGTGAACGTTGTTGTAATCTCTATAATAATCAATGTCCCACGATGGTTTAGCATCTACACTCTCCTCCTCTACTTCCATCTTCTCGCTTCCTTCCTTAATAATCGTTGTGGCCAAATTTAGACACTCCACATCGCTCTCGGGGTCTTCCTTCCCAAATTTCTTCCCCCCTCCGTCTCCAAGGTTCTTCTCAATCTCGGGAAGTCTCAAGGCTTGAGTAAGCACGCTGATACTGTAAGGACCAGTGAGTCTAAATCTGTTGAGACAATTCCTGAGGAGAACTAGTCTGAAGATCTGATCAGCGCTGGTGAATTTCGAGCCAGGTTCTCCGGTCTCAAGATCGAACCCAAAGCTGATAGAAATCTGTTTCAGAACTTGTTGATAAAAGGCGGGATGGACCCAGATCCATATTTTCCTGACCCCAGAGCTGCTCGGTTTCCAGATAAAGCTCACAGTGCCGACGGGTCGAGCAGGGAACCCGTTCCTCTCGAAGAACATGAGAGTTCCCTCTCTGTTTCCCTCCGCATAACATTTGGCTGCGAAACTCAATCCGTTTGGATCGCAGTGCTGGTTTAATATTCGATGCAGAGAATGTAACGGCCCCTCAAGCTCCACGCATGAATAGTAAGACACGTCTTGTATCAGGCAGTGTTTAGCAACGGCGCGATAACTCGATCTAAAACATCTGTTGTTAGAATGATGAGGTATCCTGTATCCCCATTTGTCTATAATTTTGAATCTTTTAGCATGCCAAACGTGGGTTTCAAGCCAGAGCTTCTTTCCCTGTCTACGTTTGTACTCTAATTTTAGATTATCTGCTCTTCGACGCCACTTTCGACTCGGTCTTTTTGTCTTCAGCGGTAAACCAGACTTAGACATTTGTCGTATGTGGATTTCGCGTAGTCTACGAGGCATTCTTTTTGCGTTGTGAGACATTATTCTACGACGCATATGAATCGGGAGTTTTTGAGATACTCGTTTAGTTTGTTGAGGGTTGTCTGTAACGGTTCATATCAAATTATAGGTTATGTAACGTTTGAGACGCTCGGAATTATTTAGTTTCTCATTTTTCTTTTACGATTTAATATAATATTCAATTTACCTATCGAGTAAGTCATTGCGGCGATTTCATTAGCTCTAGCTGATGCGAGTTTCAATATATTCGCTTCGGTTGGTAGGGCTTGAGTTCCACCTAAGAAAACATCGAATTGAACTTTTTCCGTCATCGTGAAGCCCTTTTTGAACTATCAATGTTATGCGGCTATGATATTTGTTTGTTGTTTTAACAGAATATACCAAAGTTTCGATTTTATAAACGTTTTCAAGTGTGGTTTTAGGTTATGCCGAGTATTGTGTACAGTACATTCATATCTGTATTTTAGATTGACACCATGCGTACGCATACGCGTCTCTTTGCATCGGCGTATGTACGGTTGTCTAGCATTAGGCGCATGCACCCTGAGATATATTTTGTAATTTGAATAAGTAAGGTGTTCAACTAAGCAGGTCAGATGTTTTCCAGGTGGATTTTCAAATCAAAATTTTTCTAACTGAATAACGCTTAATAATTCTTACTTTTAGTTGTTCTTTTAATTGTTCGTTCGTTTGTACACATCGCTAGTTTTGATACCCCCTCCCGCAGCAACTACTTCATTGATACATAGAGAGTGCTGGTCGTGTATGAATGAACGAATGGTAAGATAGTGGTACTGCACAAATATGCGGATAAAAAAATTACTACCTTTTCTGAGGGGCGCGCGTCTATGAATGAAAAGATAGTGGTGCTGCACAAATATGCGGACAAAAAATTACAACTTTTTCTGAGAGGCGCCTGCTAGAATGCAAGGATAGTGGTGCTGCACAAATATGCGGACAAAAAATTACTACCTTTTCTGAGGAGCGATATTCTATGAATGAAAAGATAGTGGTGCTGCACAAATATGCGGACAAAAAAAACTACGACTCTTTCTTCATACTCTTGGAGGCGTGGCAAATAGCCCATTGTAAAAATTCTAAAAAGCGGTAGAAAATACTACTAACTCTTTATTAGATTCATTGATACAATGAAAGATAGCGGCGCGTGGAGATAATGCGGAGAAGTTGGAAAGAATCACTGATATTTTAATGCATGTATGTTCGCATTATAGGTAGGTATCCAAACGAATAGAAATAAAGCAGTCAAAATAAATTTCGTTGAAACACAGAATGAATGAAAATACAAATTCACTGAACATGGAGGAACTGACAAACAACTATATTAGTATCCGTATATTTTTCGATTATTCATGATTCTTTCTCCTATTCGGAATACTACAATCACAGAGACTTATTTTTTAGCAATAATCACAAATTACTGTATACATGAATTCAACAATGAATATTGTTATAGTCAGATGTTCACCTGATACCAGGAGCATTTTTCGACTTAAAATTATTCTAACTCTTAAAAATTCTGTATATAGCGAGTGCATGAAGCAGCGCATGCATGCCTATATCGACAGGTACTCCTTTTCCCCACCGAAAATTTGAGAACACCTCCTCGGGTCAGATGTTCTCCTGATACCAGGAGCAATTTTCGACTTAAAATTACTTTAACTCTTAAAACTGCTAGTATAGATGAGCTATATAGCGACGTGCATGAAGCAGCGTATGCATGCATGTGTCGATAGGCACTCCAAAAATTTCAGAACACCTCCTCGGGTCAGATGTTCTCCTGATACCAGGAGCAATTTTCGACTTAAAATTACTTTAACTCTTAAAAATGCTAGTATAGATAAGCTATATAGCGACGTGCATGAAGCAGCGTATGCATGCATGTGTCGATAGGCACTCCAAAAATTTCAGAACACCTCCTTGGGTCAGATGTTCTCCTGATACCAGGAGCAATTTTCGACTTAAAATTACTTTAACTCTTAAAAATGCTAGTATAGATAAGCTATATAGCGACGTGCATGAAGCAGCGTATGCATGCATGTGTCGATAGGCACTCCAAAAATTTCAGAACACCTCCTCGGGTCAGATGTTCTCCTGATACCAGGAGCAATTTTCGACTTAAAATTACTTTAACTCTTAAAAATGCTAGTATAGATAAGCTATATAGCGACGTGCATGAAGCAGCGTATGCATGCATGTGTCGATAGGCACTCCAAAAATTTCAGAACACCTCCTCGGGTCAGATGTTCTCCTGATACCAGGAGCAATTTTCGACTTAAAATTACTTTAACTCTTAAAAATGCTAGTATAGATAAGCTATATAGCGACGTGCATGAAGCAGCGTATGCATGCATGTGTCGATAGGCACTCCAAAAATTTCAGAACACCTCCTCGGGTCAGATGTTCTCCTGATACCAGGAGCAATTTTTGACTTAAAATTACTTTAACTCTCAAAAATGCTAATATAGATAAGCTATATAGCGACGTGCATGAAGCAGCGTATGCATGCATGTGTCGATAGGCACTCCAAAAATTTCAGAACACCTCCTCGGGTCAGATGTTCTCCTGATACCAGGAGCAATTTTCGACTTAAAATTACTTTAACTCTTAAAAATGCTAGTATAGATAAGCTATATAGCGACGTGCATGAAGCAGCGTATGCATGCATGTGTCGATAGGCACTCCAAAAATTTCAGAACACCTCCTCGGGTCAGATGTTCTCCTGATACCAGGAGCAATTTTCGACTTAAAATTACTTTAACTCTTGAAAATGCTAGTATAGATAAGCTATATAGCGACGTGCATGAAGCAGCGTATGCATGCATGTGTCGATAGGCACTCCAAAAATTTCAGAACACCTCCTCGGGTCAGATGTTCTCCTGATACCAGGAGCAATTTTCGACTTAAAATTACTTTAACTCTTAAAAATGCTAGTATAGATAAGCTATATAGCGGCGTGCATGGAGCAGCGTATGCATGCATGTGTCGATAGGCACTCCAAAAATTTCAGAACACCTCCTCGGGTCAGATGTTCTCCTGATGCCAGGAGCAATTTTCGACTTAAAATTACTTTAACTCTTAAAAATGCTAGTATAGATAAGCTATATAGCGACGTGCATGAAGCAGCGTATGCATGCATGTGTCGATAGGCACTCCAAAAATTTCAGAACACCTCCTCGGGTCAGATGTTCTCCTGATGCCAGGAGCAATTTTCGACTTAAAATTACTTTAACTCTTAAAAATGCTAGTATAGATAAGCTATATAGCGACGTGCATGAAGCAGCGTATGCATGCATGTGTCGATAGGCACTCCAAAAATTTTAGAACACCTCCTTGGGTCAGATGTTCTCCTGATACCAGGAGCAATTTTCGACTTAAAATTACTTTAACTCTTAACAATGCTAGTATAGATAAGCTATATAGCGACGTGCATGAAGCAGCGTATGCATGCATGTGTCGATAGGCACTCCAAAAATTTTAGAACACCTCCTCGGGTCAGATGTTCTCTTGATACCAGGAGCAATTTTTGACTTAAAATTACTCTATGATAGCATAGATAAGCTATACAGCGATTGCATGAAGCAGCGAATGCGTGAAGCAGCGACTGCATGAAGATACTTTTTTCGGAGTGATATTTCTGGCAATTGAGACTTCTTTCGGAACGATATTTCTGGCAGTTGAGACTTTTTCGGAGCGCTATTCCTGGCAGTTGACACCTTATTTTTGGGAGTTAAGACAGAAGTCTCAACTGCCAGAAAAGGAGTGATTTTTCTGGCAGTTGAGACTTTTTTCGAGGGTCATACGTCCGGCAGTTGACACCTTATTTTTAGGAGTTAATTTTGAGGTGTCAACTGCCAGACGTATGACCCTCGAAAAAAGTCTCAACTGCCAGAAAAATCACTCCTTTTCTGGCAGTTGAGACTTTTTCGAGGGTCGTACGTCTGGCAGTTGACACCTCAAAATTAACTCCTAAAAATAAGGTGTCAACTGCCGGACACATGACCCTCGAAAAAAGTCTCAACTGCCAGAAATATCACCCCGAAAAAGTCTCAACTGCCAGAAAAATGACTCTCTTTTCTGGCAGTCGAGACTTTTTTCGAGGGTCGTATGTCTGGCAGTTGACACCTCAAAATTAACTCCTAAAAATAAGGTGTCAACTGCCGGACGTATGACCCTCGAAAAAAGTCTCAACTGCCAGAAAAATCACTCCTTTTCTGGCAGTTGAGACTTCTGTCTTAACTCCCAAAAATAAGGCGTCAACTGCCAGGAATAGCGCTCCGAAAAAGTCTCAACTGCCAGAAATACGAGTCCGAAAAAAAGTCTCAACTACCAGATTTTTCGTTACTTAAAATTATTCTAACTCTTAAAAATGCTAGTATAGATAAGCTACATAGCGACTGTATGAAGCAGCGTATGCATGCCTATATCTATACACTATTCCTCTTTCCCGCCAAAAATGTTAGCACACCTCCTCGAGTGAAATGCTTTCCTGATACCAAGAGCATTTTTCGACTACAAATTTTTCCAACTCTGAATAACGTTGTTATGAATAAACCTACATAAAAATACAGAGCTCGCAGGGAGAGGATGGTGGAAAATAACGAAGCAATTGATTATTCATATATCGAAGAATTTATTTCTGCAGTAGTGATACAATCGTATTAATTGTCAAGGTTATGTAGAATGCGTAAATTGTAATTGATTCTTAAAAATAAACATCAAATATAAATTGGTCGAGTATCTTTATTTGCATTCTGGCGTGGGAGTTATCATAAAATAAACTACGTCCGTATTAGAATAAGATCCTACTTTAATATAATTAATTTTACAAAGAAGGACGAGTGTTTTCATGATTGTTATAAAATCAAATAAAACTTCCCAAATGTTAAAAACATTGAAGACGTGTTTTCCGAACAATTCAAAGTTCATTCGAGGGATTTTTTTTCTGTGAGTCGTGCCTGCTAACTATATGCCCAATATATTCTTATAAATAACAAACAAATTATCATTTACTAAAATACAATAGCTATTCATGTATCAAGTCCAAAAAGTGTCACTTTTCGGTATCGGTTATTTCTAATATCGCATTATAGATATACAACCCTGTGCTCTGACGGTCCGCTACCCGCATCACTGTGCTGTAAGCGAGGAATCACTTGGTATACCACCCTTACCATTTGAGCCACGGTTATAATCCGCGAAAATAAAGTTTTTACCAACAAATGATAAACACATTCAACGCTGGGAAGTTTATCCTAGCACGCATGCGCGATTAGACAAGGACACAGTAAGCCCTCTTGCAGCGTTCTCTTTCTATTCTGCTGACGCAGGCACTTACTTACACGCTAGCCTGCGCTAGCCGACGTCTGACGCGGTTTATCTCCTTTATGTCTATGATGCTTATCAATCCAGCCAGCGCAACGGGTTTTAAATTGGGTTATTTCCGGTTGAAACTGGCTGAATAAGATTTAGTAAAATTAAAACAAGAATAGAAAAATATAAAGATCATACAAATCAATAAGATAAATATAAAAATTATAACACAAAGAAGGACTTTCTGGTTTTCATTAATATACGAAATTATAAGGATTAGACTGCATGCTCTCCGGGCGATAAGTCGTATGAGGAAGAGAGAGAGAGAGAGACTTTTTTTAAATTCTAATAGCTAGTCAAAATTTTAGATAAAACGTATTTCATTCTACGTCTCATTTAAAATATTAAAAAATCTTATTGATATACATTATAAAAAATACAATAACAGGTATACATAATTATGTCATTATTATAATGTTAGATTATAGAAACAATTGCATAGTTGACATAAATGAACTTCACTCAAACATAACCCTACTTCTTACTTATAATTATCACCGTGATAATAGCATTACTCTTGTATATACCAACCCCGATTATTTAGAACGACTTGTATTGATGTTTGAACAAAGTTTCAGAAGTAGTTTCTTGGTTGAGTGTATTGCAAGCCTGATCTACCTCGCTAATCATAGATCGAGCTCCACAGCTGAATACTCCTACCCTAGAAGTCTGAAATGATAGAAAAAATAAACAAAAAAGAATAATAATTTCTTTTCAAATGAAGAATCACTCAATTATATACTAGAATGATGATAATAATTCATTGCAATACTCACACTGCTATTCAGATCGCGTATGGCTCTGAAAAATTGCAAGAAATGTGGCCTTCCGAAATGCGTTACAGCCGTTAAACCAGTAAACAATGATTTGTTTGATACTTTTTGAAAGTAACGCTCGCATATGTACTGGAAAGAAATAAACAAATGAAATATGTTTCATTATTTTCATTTATTTACCATTTTTATATAAAAAAATACGAATAATTCGAAAAATCCTCATACATTAATCTGTATATGAATAAAAGAGGAGAATACCAATGAATAGATATATAGTATTTCCTTGGAATGAAAGATTTGAATACATTACCAGCAAAACAGTCCTAAAATCAAATTTCTGGTAGAATTGAGTGATGAAGATGTGAGCTGATACGCACATCTTTTCATCTGCAGCTTCCAGCTCTCTTAATATGTCGACCATCCATTCGAATTGCCGCTGTGTTCTAGTTATCCACAAAAAGTATATCTGGAAAAAATACCATATGGGAAGAAATGTTATCTAGTTAAATTAATTTTTGTTTCGTAGTCGAAACGAATCGGCGCCAATTGTCTCTCCTTGACTTCTTACCTTTTTGCATCCCAGACTCTGTTGCGCATTTGATTTGTAGACTATGTCCTTTAGTATAGAAGCAAACGGCGTAACTCCAATCCCGCCGCCTATCAATATTCCCACGTCATATTTGTACCAATCCTGAGCGCCCTCGCCGTAAGGACCGTCGACTCTGATCTGTTTTTAAAGATTTATAATTATTTGATATAATTCACCAAGCGTAACCTTGTCATCCACAGTTTATACCTTGGGGAGAGACGGGTCTGTGCTCAACGTAGGATCTATCCTATTTCTTATCGCCGAAGTCCAAGGGCCAACAGTTCTGATATGAACTGTGAGATTTGGCTCGTTGGGAGAGGAGGATAAGGTGAAAGGGTGATACTCGTTCTGGTTCAAATCGGGACAAGAGATTCTCACCCACTGGCCAGATTTGTATTGGAAATTAGAGGGCTTTCTGAACTCTAGGTAAGTTACGTCTGGAAAAAAAGAATCTCAATGTTAATCTGGTGATAAGTGACTCCCAGAGATAGATTCATTTCCAGATTATTACTTGAGGGCAGACAATTGGCCTTCACGACTTGTATTTCCACGGTTCTCCTGGTCGCAGTTATTATCTTGTCCAAAGTGAAGAGAATCACAGGTCCTGATAGGAAAAGATGGGTGAACGGTTCCTGCGGGTATAACTAACTGTTAGATTAGACCCCAGGTGCGGAAGGGGCTTGAGAAATAGATCGATAACTAGCCTGAATGAGCCTTCCAGTTCCGTGTAGAATCATAAGTATGAAGAATATCGGATACATAGAATGCGCGAACCAGAACCAATTGTAGAGCCTCTTTCTGACTATCGGTAGAGAAAATAGGAACATGACAGAAGCTAGAATAGTTAGAGCGATGCCGGTAACTCCAGTCATTGTCTGCCAGCACCAATACGAGAATTTAGGTATCACGTGTGTCCTGTGAATGAAACAGGATGAATAGCATATTTAAACATGATAAGATCCTTACTATGCGTTCTGAATATACTAACGAATGGAAAAAGTTTGGGAATAAACAGGTCAGATCGTCCGAAGGCTGCGTAGATATGTGATAGAAGTTAACTGCATGACCGAGAACGTGTAGGACTGTAAAAAAAGAGCAGAAGATTAACGAGAGTTTGATAATTGCGTTGTATGAAAGCATGTGGTCGTTTCTTTCTTCCTACTTGTAAAAACAAGGGCCCAGCACGCGACGTACTTGTGCATTTCAAGGCTTGAATCGAAAGGTATATAAAAATTGAGCGAAGTTTCTCTCAGAGCAGTTATGGTGTTCTGGCACATGGTAACGAGCAGCGTTGAGTAAGTGAACATCATCGCGGAGGCAGCTCCTCTGGTCAGCGTCACTCCTGGTCCGGCTATTCGTCGTAATCCAGAGTGTTCACGCTCGACGTGATAATCTGTAATTTAAAAGCAAGGGGTATCGGGCCGGTTCAAAGATGAGTAGAAAAAATAAGACTCACAGTAAGCTCGTTCTGCAAATATGGCGAGGAGGACGGTTGTGTATAGAAAAATCCAGAATATCTCGAGCTGTTTATCGGCAATGTATTTAGTGAACGGATACCAGTAGGTCCTCATATGCTTTCTCTTCACTAAAATCTCGGCGTGTTTGTCGATGTCTGTTTGCTGTTTGGGGTCCGCGTTTCCCTGAATTCTAGACTGTATTTCTCTCGGGTCACCGTACAAGCTTTCAACAATCCTCTGAGCTTTAGATGCAAATGTTTGCTGCCCTGGTTGCGCTCCTGGTAAAGTAAGCTCCAAGCTTAGTTTGTCTTTATAGTCTCCAAGCAGCCGCTGGAAGTCCTCAAAGTCAATCGATTGCTTATTAGCCATGCCGACGGCATTCATCATCTCTCCGATCGCCAGGTTTAAATCGTCCGTCTTAAGGTCAGCTTGAACTGTTTCCATGAATGATCTGCAAAGACACAAGCAAAGTTGATTATTATCCATGTCAACAAGAGAGTTTCTTCAAGTATAAACGCGATCACCTTAACATAGCGGCAAAATCTTCCCTGGTCAGAGAACCGGTAGCATTAATATCGTACATATCGAACATCAATCTTGTAGTTTGTTCCGGTGTGCCGTTGAAAAATATAACAGAAAGGTCAACGAACTCCCTGAATGATATGAAGCCGTTCTTGTCCTTGTCGACTAAAGCGAACATCTGGTTTTTTGGAGAAAGAAATATTAGATTCCGTTTCGAATAATCGTTTATAGCATCGTTCTTATACCTTTTTAACAAACTCTGCTTCGGGAGACATACGCAGAGCCTGGGCAAACTCTGTGACCGTTAGCTCTGTGTATATCACATCTTTTGCTACCCGGGAATCCATGTTTAATATTTCCTCTCTGCTATGCTCTATGTGGAAACCCTGGAACAAGAAAGGCGTTAATAGGAACCCGAGGTATTACGCATATGAAAATGATGTGGTATACCTGCGCGAATACGACTCTAATGAATTTATCCAGCTTCTCTTGTCTCTGTTTTTGAGTCACAGCATGTTTCAGCATAGTTTTTGTCGTAAAAGTTGTTATATTTTCTCTTTTTATGTCAATCGCTGCACCAAACTGTTCAAAGTTTATCAGAAACTTTGCCCTCAGATAGTCGGACGGGAATCTAAGCACTAAATCATAGTTGTGCTCTACTCTGATCATCAGGTAGTCTTTATCGTTAGCTATGAAGACCTGGTAGCAAGAAAATAGTACAAAAAGAGATTAGCAATGCCCCATATCACAGCGGTATTGCATCACTCCTGGCATTACCTTGGTCAATGGAGTTTGAGTTAAGTCCAAAGCTCTGATCAGCTGCCCTGTGTGGCTCACAACTTGTATTTTCTTGTTCTTTATGCTCAGCATTATCAGCACTGGTCTTTCCGGCTTGTGACGACCGACCCATTCGTTAGCTATTTGAATATTGATTAAAAATAAGAAATCTGAGTTATTCCTCAGCGTTAGAATATCCGCGTTTAATCTTACCAGTGTGAGTCTCGATAACGTCCTTCTCAAAGTCTTTTTTCTTCATTGATTTCTTCATCAAGGTACTAAAATTCGTAGATTTTTCAGAGCATTGTCTCTGCCTTGCTCTCATCATCAATCCGAGTGTTATTATCAGTCCTGATATAACGGGATGGTCAAATTGATCGATGAATTATTAAAAACATTGATAGATCACAAAGATATTCGAGTTTACCAATCAGCAGTAGTCCTAGTCCTAGAAAAGTTAGTATAAATGAAACTTCGCTGGTTGAAAAATAGTCGTAAGTTCCGGGGTCGGTGCAAGGCATCGCCATAACTTTGGTACTATTCGCCGACGTGTGCCAACAGACCCTATGGTCAGATGAAGAGGTTGCCTCGCAGGTATCCCTTTGAAAAACGGCACCGCATGTTACCAGGGCATCATCATCCCCTGTGAATCGAATTAGTTATAAATTCCTGTCATTTTTCAACCGGTGGCTGTTTTATTACCCTCTAGTGGTACTCGGAATGGATTTTTTTGTATATCTTCCGGCTTGAGGTTCGTTACAGAGAGCAATATGTCCCGGAATCTCAAAGCTTCTATCCGCTTAATCTCTTGGGTAGTAAATAATCTGGAAAAAGGAATATACTTATAGTGTAGAATAAAATAGCGCTAGAACCGGGAGAGGTCGTACGCGTACTTATTGTTGGTATTGTTGTACCAAAATCTATCTCCATCTCTTATCCGTTTGAATTGATCTTTTATAATTGCTCTGAAGAGGGGTCCCGGTCCTTTGTTAGTTTCCATTATTCCACCGACCCAAAGATCAACGTCGTCAGTTTTGTTGCCGTACAATTCTAGGAATTTCATTTTTATCTGTAAAGAGAAATATTCCATTATTGATTAAGTCTCGCGCCTGGATGTTTAGTTGGATAATCACCTCATTCGAGACTTTAGGAAACTGTGATAAATCGTTTATCTCCACACGCGGTAGATGGAAGATTTCTCTTATAGTGTTGTAGTCCGGAAGGCCGTGATCCCTGGCTCGTTGAATATTCACCGCCATTAAATCACGCCTGGAAAATTCGAGGGGTCCAAATACGTTGCCTCTCAAATCCTCGACGATCTTATGGTCTTCTTCCTCGCTCAACTGCCCAGCCATTCCCATTATGAGTCTGTCCATCCCAAGATCCATTTTGTCTGGATCGTTGTCTCCGATTTCTTCGAAAAGTTTCTGTAAATCCATTGTTCTCAATCACGCTATACAAAGTCGGTTCATTTAACAAACCAACGTACCTGTGGCTGCCAGAAACTGTTACAAGTTCTGACGATAGTTCCAAGTTTACATTCTTTGCGCACATAGTCCCTCGTCTGAACGGCTGTAAATTGTTCGTTTTAAAACAGAGTTTTGATCAATTCAGATCGATAATTCATCTACAGCTTATACTTTACCTGGCGGGACCAGAGTATGTCCAAATCTGAAGGCAGCACCTTGAAAGAACTGGTCTATCTGTGGATCGACGCTGGGATCGTACCCTGTTGAAAAATGGATGCGGAATGACAATCAGAGTTAAAAAATCCGGGCGGTTTCTAATTCTATACAAAGTTCACCTGCGTAGGGTGGAAGCTCTTCCCCTAGCCACTCGTTGAGCCATTCATTAGTAATGATGTGTTGCTGGGTGGCTATGACCCACTTCCGTGCCTCATTGAATATCTTTTCGCCGGACCAATTTTGGTGCAATCTGTACAGATTCTCAGCGACGTGGTTGTGCCACCTGAACCATAGCACGCCGAAAGTTAGAAGATACGGGTTTTCATTACCCCTGGGATTTCCTAGCACTGAAATATTCGATTAAGGAATAAAAAATTATAAGCACAAAAATATGTCGATGAAGAAAATAAGCCGTTTTTTCAAACTCACTGAAAAATCTGTCAACTTTCTCAAGCTCGTGTCTCTTAGTGTATATATCGTGGTGAGCCGGTGGCGGTGGGTTCGCCATGGGCAGTCTTATCTGGTTCACTTCTGGGAACGATCCGTCGTAAGATGAAGCGAGTTTTCCGTGCGGGTCCATAGAGCCGTTCTTATACGTCCTAAGGACGTCGGACCAAGCCTTTGTCGTGCCGTAAACAAGCCCTCCGTCGATATACGGAGTGATTTCATTCAGCTGTTGAAGAAACTCGGTGATAATAAATTGAAAATAATGGATAAGATACTATAACGGTATTTAATATCGCTATAATACCTGTTGCCTAGGATTGTTGGGTGAAAATCCAGTTCTAGCATCGTAACGTGTTCTAAGTAGCGGAAGTTTCGAGTGTATAGCTCTGTACCGATGCCCTTCAGGTATATCAATGTTGAAATATTCTGGAGGACAAGCGGCTCTCTGAGCGTCTAGTATCTCTTCGACGACTTGTTGCCCTGCAATGTAATTAAATTTCTGAGTTATTGCTTCAGGGCCAAATATCCAGAGTCAGAATTTTAAAACCCACCAAAAAACACGAGAAATGCATTCTTTCCGGTTTTTGATTTTGAGCCGACAGGCCCGTTCAGTAAATTCTCACTGAGAACCAAAGGCTGAGGTCTGTTGAACCCTGAGGGTTGATAAGAGCCGTCTTTATAAGCCGCTGGCGCTCTTCTGAGTAGCGGGGTATCGACTGATCCGAGTTCCGGTCGGCCAACGTTGTTGTAAAAACCGTCGTATCCCTCGTATTCATAAGACTTTTCGGTTTCTTGGGTATTGCATTGGCCAGGGAGTTCGGACCAGCATCCGTTGAAGAGCCAATCCATCAGATAGCTCTGATTCTGATAGGTAGAGTCGAGCGGTTTCATCCCTGAAAGAATCTCGTCGTTAATTGAATTTCGAATCCCCATCTAATCCCTTTGTTACCTCGATTTGGAACAGGCGGTGGTCTCGGAGTAGTTGTAGTAGTTGTAGTAGAAGGCGGAACAGGTTGAGGCGGAACCTGGCCAGTGGCATCGCCAAAGTACAGTAGCACCAATATTATGGAAAACATGATGAGATTGTTAATAAAATTCGACTCATATACAGAAAAGCTCTTTCTCATTCCAGATACGACATCGTAGTTGGTCAGCGAAGTTCGACTATCAACTGGTAACCACTCCCTGAAAGAAAGCTTCGGTAGTGTAGATAAAGTCTAGATTTTCCTGTGGTAGATAGTGGGCAGGAAGCCAGTATCCACTACGCTCGCACTCACCACGGTTTTCAATTACTTTATACTACGACAAATTAGGAGCATCAGTTCTCCCAGTTAAATCTTTAAATGTATAATCCTCAAGAGAAAGTGATATGGTTCGCTGCGATTTCTCGTGCGGCTATTATGCTCCTGCAATTCATCTTCAATCGCATATTGCCCGACCACAACGCGGGAGTTTTTATCAGTCCGTTGAAAGCGGCGGAGGAAATATCGGTGTGGGATTATGTGGTCGATTATCTATTTGCCGGTCTGACCAGATGGGATGCCCAGTATTTTTTGCATGTATCTAAGCACGGATACTCGTATGAAAACACCCTGGCCTTTGCCCCCCTGTATCCCATCGCAGTTAGATACACGTCGATTATTCTTAAGTGCATTTTCTTTGCTTTAAACGAGGATAGTACAACGATATTAGCAGCTTTGTTGATAAACTTTATCTGCTTTGTTAAATCAGCGGGCGTTTTATACGAATTGACCAAGATTGTACTCAAGGATGATTCCTTAGCATATAAATCTGCTATTTTATACTGTGTGAATCCTGCGAGCATATTTTTCACGGCCTTTTACTCAGAGTCAATGTTTGCGTTCATATCATTCCGAGTGATGCTCGCCTTTGCTAAAAATAATCCATACGTTTATCTGCCTATCGGTCTTTCAGCGTTGGTCAGATCCAACGGCTTGATAAACATTGGATTCCCGGTTTACTTGTGGGTGAAAAGTTTCCTTAAATGCCTCCTTCCCATAGTTATAAAAAGCCATAAAATCAGATCGGAAGAAGTAATAATGCCTTATGGGTGCAGGACGATGATAGGTGCTCTAATTTGGCTGGTGAATATCGTGTTTCTATCAATCGCTCCTTACATTCTTCTCCAATTATATAATTACAGTTTATTCTGTATAGGTAATGGGATTACGGTGCCAAATAACGTTTTGAAATACGGCTTAAAGTCCGGTTTCTTAATAGCTGGTACAGAGATTCCCCCATGGTGCGATAGTCCCATTCCCATAGCGTATTCTTACGTTCAAGAAAAGTACTGGGGAGTTGGGTTCATGCAGTATTACGAGTTCAAACAGATTCCTAATTTCTTACTCGCATTACCGATATTGTACATTATGCTAGTTCAGAGTTTTCGGTATCTGAATGAAAACAGACTGGAACTTTATACCCTGGGAAGTTTTTCTGGCAAAATAAGTAGTAAACAACCCTCTGAAATGTTCGTTTTTGTTATTCATGGGCTTTTTTTAACAATATTTTGCGTATTTTATGTCCATATTCAAGTCAGTACTAGATTATTGTGTTCTGCAAGTCCTTTGCTGTACTGGTATTGCGCCTCTAGCATGTCTGATAACAATATCAAGGGTGAATATCAAGGAGATATAGAAATCGAAGAGAATTTACGTTCTAAATGGCGAGTCTTCTTATTCACCCAAGACAATTATGACAGAAACGACATTGTAATCTTATCATACTTTGTTTGCTACGTCATAACAGGATGCATTATGTTTCCCAACTTCCTCCCATGGACTTGAAATTCGCAAGATAAGGGAAAATATGTTATGAAAACAAAAAGATAAATAACAAACGAACAAACACGCCTATAAACGCTTTCAAGAGCGTTTATTTAAAGTATTAAATGTACATATTAAGTTATGAGTGCTGTCTTTTATGCCTTAGTATTTCAATAGGTGTAAGATAAACGGTAGTCTTGCATTCTGGACAATCGTAAGCTTGGCTATTTGATTTATGTTCAATAATCGGCTCCTTCTTTTCATGAACATCGATTTGGTCCGTGAAATTATTGTTGATACATATGCTTTGATGTTGTAGCTTCTCGATGCTAGTCATTACTGTGTTAATACCGCAGTTAGAACACTGCCATTCGGCATCGATCATATCTACAGCCATTTTATCGCTCCATTCCGATTCTAATAAACTGAATGAAGAAAAACCGTTTATTAAATGATTAAACAATGTTAATTTTAAGTTATAGTATATAAATACCTACCAATTAAATGTTATGTTATTAGTAAGTCGGACGCCACCCTTTAGACTGTTTCCCTCGCATTGGAATTCTCCTTGAAACGGGTTGGGCGTTATTTGCGAAAAATTTTCACCGCAGCCAACGTAAATGGTCTTCAAATCAGCAGGCAGTAGTCTTTTTATTGTATAAGGGACTGTAGTGTGCATGAATTGTATCAGCTCATTATTAAGTTCGTATTCAATCTGAGTAGTATCTTTCTTTGAAGAGATCGTAGCTTCTGAAAAAACCAAACAGAAGCAGTTTATACTTAATTAGGTCTTATTGAACACGTTTATAATATTTTAAACTAATTATTGTTAATATAAAGTACAAATTACACCAAATTATTGATAATTTACATTTTTTCCCCACCTTCTAGTCTTTGATTCAAAAGCAAATCCCATTTATGCCTTAGTTTAGTCGCTTTCATTAATAATATCTGCCCGCTATCTGGCATTGGGAACTCAAGCCTTAGCCAAGCGTCGCAAACTAGTCTAGAATAACGAGAATCAAATTTATTATCGGCTCTTTGATACTCCTGTTTGCTTTATTCCATTGATGATTTATGCTTACACAGAAAACGTGTAGTTTGTATCGATTTCATGCGCAAAAAGTAGCAGCGTTTGGGCCGCTGGCATTCGCAGAGTGTTCACCAAGTATGGTTTAGTCGTTTCCAGCAGAGATCTAAAGCAACAGATAAATTATTGAGTAAATATGCTGGTCTTAGACATAGTTTAGTACATTTTGCAACTAGTGCGCACTACGTTTTGAAAAAGAATAATAATTACAAGTAGGTAAGCAATTGGTGCTTCGGACTGAGAGGAAACTTCGATTTGTAACCCGGCATTGAGACTATGTCTGGTTCTTCGAGCTGTAGAACCTGGGGATGATTTCCGAAGAAGCTCATAGGGTGAAGAGCGATATAGGGCTTGGCTTTTGTGTGAAAAAGCTGCTCGCTGGGAGACTGTAAACATTCGATATGATAGAGAAAGATATGATGCAAATTCTGTCGAATGTATACGTTTTTTCCGAGATTCATACCTTGCAGTAATTGAATTCATCGGCGCAAGCGAACTGGGGATATAAACCGCTGCATAAAATGAGCTTTAGCATCGTTAGGTCTTTGTAACTGCAGGCTGTGGCTGCTGTGAGTAGATTTTGGACCTGTGAAGAGTCGTTTCTCATTCTAAACTCCACGTCTTTTATGTCTATCTCCCCATCGTTCTCGTCTTTATCTTCAGTCTGGATATCGAATAGATCCAGTTTCAATTCCTTGCGTTTTCTAGGGGCTGTTTGCTTGTAGGTACGCTTCAGGCTTTTCAATAATTTCATTTCTCCGTGTCTTAGCATGCGCTCTGTACTAGACATGGAAGCGCTCGGTTCTTGGAGGCTTTTCAACAGCCCGCAGTCCTGGAAAATACGAATTTGGTAGTTTTTGAATTCAGTTGTGTCCAGAAACGTTTAATTAACTTTTGTTCGGCGAGTATTTAAACCAACTTGAAGTAGCTCCTTGAACTGCGTTCTCAACTTTGTCATTTCGTAAAATCTTTGCTCCTCCAGGCCCCTCCGCTTACACCACTTCCTACTCGTGCTAGAATTCCCTCTAACTTCATGACTACTCTCCTGTTTTACCTCTAGCCACTCTTTATAAGCGTTCAATAAAGTTATAGGGTCTCCGTGATCAGATTCTAATTTTTTCCTCGAGTTCTAGAGTCAACAATGAAGGAATAATTAGTAAACAAGCTAGTATCAACCATTCATTCAGGTATATCCGAGTCCTTTCTCACCTCACACTCGGTGTCTCTATATGCTCTATTAGTAAACGGATTTTGTATGCTTAAAGCAGCAGCTAGGGACAGAACTGGCTCTACTTGGTGGAAGACGGAGCCCATTATCAGCATTTTTCCGATAGTAATATCGACGGGGAGTCTAGAAAGTGTTTTTCCAATCACAGTGAGTTTCTCATCCTCCGTCAAGGCACCCTGGAACGTTTTTAAGCACATAGAATATCGTTTCATCACAAATAAAAGTCTGAATGAAAAAAAAGGCTCCGATATCCGCACTGACATGTTCCTTTAACGAAAGTATCGCGTTCTCTATGCTCTCTGTGGGCGGTGGTTCTATGAATGGGAATTTCCTCGAATCTGGCAGCCCCATGGAAACCATTTGTAATAGTAAAGAGTCTAAAGGTACCCGCTGTAGTTCTGGAGTAGAATATTTCTCAAGGGCCATATACTCCTCTTCGGAATAAAGTCTGTCAGTGATTATAAAAGCAACTAGTTACTTCCTTCACTTAATGAAGGTGTATTAAACCGTAGCTATTCTTCTATCCGATAAAATAACTCGGTTTTATCGAACCTGTAGCAAACCCCAGGTCCCGTTCTCCCAGCTCTTCCTTTTCTCTGTTCAGCGCTGGCTTTACTTATCCAGAATTCTTTAAGCCGTTGCATTTTACATATCGGATCGTAGCTCATTTCCTTCACTTTACCACTGTCTGCAACGAACCTAATACCGTCTATGGTGATCGATGTTTCGGCAATGTTTGTCGATACTATACATTTGCGGACACCGTCAGGGGCGTAGTCAAAAACCTGGAAGCAAAAGGTGTTATCAATCGCTTATAATGATACAACTACGTTTTATTTCTATCAAAACACCTACCTTATCTTGTTCAGCTATAGACAATGTACTGTGCAACGGCAAGACTATCCAATTACTGCTTTTAGATGCATATTCTTTGGCGTTATCAACTACGGCAGTGATCTCGCTCATACCGCTTAAGAATATCAGCAAGTCCCCCTTTTCGTCTTCTAGAATTTTTAAACAGGGTGTAAAAGTTGTCTTAAAACGTTGAAATCCGTGAAATTTCAACTCTCGAAATGTAAATGAAACAAGGTGAGTTGATGTTTGTCAATTGAATATCAGAGACAAAAAATAGAGATATACCAACGTGGATATTTCTTGTCAATCATATTCATGATCTGTACATAAGGGCTGGGATTAAACCTCTCAGATTTTTGTCGCGTATCCTCTACAGATATCGGTCGATAGTTTAACTGTATGGGATAGAGTCTGCCGGGAACCTCAATAGAAAAGAGATAGTTATCAATTTTAGGATCAGTTAATAGCGATTTGATTAAATTTGTTTAATTTCTTCAAAGAATCGTGTCTCTGACTCACTTGTATGACTTTAACATCTTCTTTGGCAAAATAATTGCTAAAAAGTTGTATATTTATGGTAGCAGACATCAATACAAGCTTGATATCATCTCTTTGATGAATGACGCATTTCATAATACCCAGTAAAAAATCCCCGTGTAAATGTCGCTCGTGGACCTCGTCCAGGACTATAACATCGTAATGAGAGAGTCCCGTCTCTCCCGAGACCTAGACATTGAATAATGATTAAAAATGGACTCTGATTTAGATTCTGGGCATAATTACCTGCCGCAATAGCAGCCCTTCGGTAATAAATGTGATTCTGGTATCCTGGTTCCTCTGCTTTTCAAATCTTATCTGATACCCAACGTCGTTAAGATTCTCGGTCAAAGTTTCAAACGCGACTCGTTTGGCCAGCGATATACAGGCTATTCTTCTTGGCTGGGTGCAAGCTGAAGATAAAAATGATGAAAAATTGATGAAAAAATGAAACAAAAATCATAAAAATCATACCGATTTTTCCTAGTCCAGATTTGAACAGATACTGCGGGACTTGGGTTGATTTTCCGCAGCCAGTGTCTCCAGCGATGATGATAACTCGCTCGTTTTTAACCGCCTGTACAATCTCATCTCTGTATTGATATACGGGTAAACTGGCCTGACTTTCCCTGAGCTTTTTAAGCTTGTTGAATTTCTCCTTCTGTTTAAAGTCTAGATATAGATTAACGACGTCTTTGAATCGCGTCATTCGTTCATCGGTTAATTCTTTGAGGTTAGGAACCCGCGCGAATAGCTCGCCGAAGGTTAAATTAATCTTGACGTTGATGCAGTGGGATCTGTGGTACAGGATCGGACCCTTTTTCGAATCTTGAAAGGGCGATGTTGCACTCCGTTTTTTTTCAACGGTTTCATACTTCTTTACGAATATCCAAAAATCGTCGATGTCTTGTACGAGGTTGGGAGACGCTGTGAATACCTTGTTCAACTCGTGGCGGTATTTGTCGAACGAAAATTCCGCGTCCGTAGAATCATTTTCCGACGAGTTTGTCGATCGGCTTTTTTTATCGGATGAAAATTCGGCAGATACGCGACGCTTTGATCTTCCCGTTGTTCTAGACGGCCTGGAATCCAATCTTGCTATCTTAGACGATCTATAACCGCGATTTTCTCTACGGCTCATTTTTTAGCTCAAGATTCACGCCGGGTAAATATTCACGCGAGTTCAAACATCTTTTTCAGATATTTGATTTTATTAGCGAATAGTTTGACAGTTCGAACGAGGTTATGTTGTGTTTATGAATTGCGATGCGGGTTTATGGTCTAGCCTATGCGCATCAAGCTCACGCATCTGATTCAGGAATTGTGGGTAAATTGTGCCGATTCTCGGTCTGCGCATGCAGCTGCGCAACGCTTCAATTTTCGAATTATTTCAAATCCCAATCCCAAATGTTGCGACTGATAAACAAGATATTGAATATTATACAATACACGATGATACCTAATCGGAATATTTCGAATGAAAAACACTGCGTTGTTTGTTCATAATATTGACGAAAGGTCTATCTAGGTATATGTAGCTTAATCCGGATTAAACCAGGCGCTTGTAGCGTGTTCAAAAATAGTGACATTATTTATTTCTATCTTTGTTTTTCCTTTATATGACTGTTTATACTGTGAACCGTTGCCGGAACGGTGAATAATAATGATTCTTATACCTCATTACGCGTTATTATGTGTATAGGACGTTCGTTTGTTACAGATAAGCAGAGATCTAAGCATCCACATAACATAACTACCTATACAATATTACGAATGAAATTCTTTTGGCGCGTTTATGTCCGTTGCAATTGGAGTTACAGTTCAGCATCGCGGGTAGCATATATGCAGGCGCAAACCTTTAGATTATGCAATTCCATATGCTGAATTTCAATTTTTGTTTGAATCTTCTCCACGATTTTATAGTTAATATTAAGAATGTAGAAAAGTTTTTCGATGTATAAATTGAATAAAAATCTATCAAAATCCCTATTTTCATTAATATTGTTATTCAGGTATTCAAGGGTTTCATTCGAAGCTTGTGTACATACATACAATACATAAATATATCGTAGCAAATGATATTGTAGTCATCAATAATTGGGGTCAAAGTTCGAATGGGTATAGATATAGAAAAAAAAAAAAGAAATTTATGACACAGTGTAGACCTTATGGTATAGGTATAGTATAGGCGTTACACTGTAGTGGGTGTTTTATTCTCGTATTATAACATCATGTTCGATGCGTGATGCGTCTGTAGTGTTATACGGTAACTACCACCAACAACAGCGGGGGGTATGCGGTAGGTATATTAGGAGCTATAAATCAATCGCAATCAACTTCAAACGATGAAATCTACGACTGATTATCGTTCATGTGGTTCGTATATGAAATATCCATGAAGGTCGGACAAGTACAAATTGCGCGATTATGCGATCCCTCGTCGTGTTGTGGTATATAATATATAGTATACATGTATGTATGTATGTATGTATGTATGTATGTATTTACCGTAAAAGCTACGTCCTAGTCTGACGATATACCTATATACACATTCTGCGATACAGTATACGATTCTTATATAGAAAATGCGATTGGATTGATTCTCGAGGCATGAGGCTATTCAGGAGTAACGGTGATAAATTATTGTCCCTCTCTATATAGGTATATTCATTTTTCCCGAAATTCATACCTTGCCTCACCTTCGATAAAAATAGAAAGAAAATACTTCGCAAAAATTCTGTTCATTCTCGGTCTATTTTTTTATTTTTTTTTATCTTCAAAAATCGCCGTCGAAATTTGAATTACTTTCGCACAATCGATTTTCGGATCTATTATAGAAATTAACGAATCCTTCTTTTTTGTACTTTTATCATTTTTTATATTTTCTTTTATTTTACGCGGAAATAACTCGCGTATGTTAATACATAATGTGTGTAGCTGCAGTCTGTGTCTCATTGTCACTTCTTGTAAACTTGTTTAGTGCGCGAATGAAGAGCTACTACGCGTTTATAAAAAAAAACATACTATATGTATAGGTATATACATACTGTATTTATATTTATAGTTCACACCGTATGTACTCGCACAGAGAGAGAGAGAGAGAGAGAGAGGGAGAGAGACTCG
The DNA here is from genome assembly GCA_963978835.1 of Tenthredo scrophulariae. Taxonomy (NCBI): domain Eukaryota; kingdom Metazoa; phylum Arthropoda; class Insecta; order Hymenoptera; family Tenthredinidae; genus Tenthredo; species Tenthredo scrophulariae. The sequence continues at coordinate 17,044,159 of OZ022233.1, forward strand.
GGGACAACGTCATGTGTGTGTATATGTAATATAGGTATACGTATGTATCTATGTATATGATATACACTATACTCTATATATAGGAATCAAAGCGGAATGGTTATCACTTCGCTGTGATTGGCTACGCCCTTTGACCCCAGAAATTTAGCTCCGCCTTTTCTGCACTTATATATATATATATATATATATATATATATATATATATATATATATATATATATATATATATATATATATATGTATATAGTGTATATAAGTATATGCATGCAAACATAGATTATACATATAGATATACTATATGCTTATAACATATGCGCGGACCTCTTCGCGTCTTTTCTCAGATATATAATAATGGCGTCTTGTACATTTACACAATAAAATTTATCGTTATATTTATCTATCCTCAAAATCTTGACCCGAGAAAAATGAAAAATGAAAGAAAAATAAGAAATTGTTGAAATAAGATAAAAAAGACTGAAGCGCAAAACCGGAGAAAAAATTGTCTCCGTATACATAAATCTAATCTATCTAGTTCGATCCTATGACGACATGGTATATTCTTCTTCTTCTTCCTTTTTGACCCAGTATTCATTGCATCATATTGTCTTATGCGATAAACAACCGTTTTTATAAAACAACTAATCGACTATTTCTAATTGTATCCATAAGCGATAAAATAAGCTTTTTAATGATACCCCGTTCATAAGTTACGAAAATTCAAAGATACGAAAATTTCGATCTATATTTATCAGTATGCGAAGACAAAAAGATCGGAAACTCACCCTATATACTCAAATCATTACGGAGACTCCACGATGTCGATGATAATTGACAGAATTTTGAAACTTTTTCATATTTCTAAAAAGTTAATCTCAAGACGATTTATTTGACCGCTTATCGGTCTCGATAGGATCGATACAGCCCGATTTATTAAACACCGAATGAATACGTGCGCGGATTTCAATTTTCTTTTTTTCGGAATTTTGAACCGCCGGTATTCTTCGATTAAAAGTTTTGAAAAATTCGGCTTTATGTATACGCGCGTTACATTATAGGTAAAGAGGAAGCGAGTGCAGTGGTAGTGTACTAAAATTGGACGGAATTGGTCGAATGGTCATTTCAAAGGTTCGCGGGGACGGCTAAGAACAAACGTACCGATGTCCGTTTGCTGTTTAACAAGCGTAACGATTCATCGGCATCAAGCCGCATGATGTTAAGATAAAGAGATAGATAGAGATGGACGGAACGGCTCTCTCTTATGGGGTCCCCGTGCCTTCCTTCCGCCAGCAGCCTCTTGATGGAGTAATCTGCATTTGTTGCTTCAATTGCCCATTCCCGCCTACGCATCAATGAATTATAACCGTTCCCTCATCCATACACAGTTTAATTCTATACTAGGTATATACATATCCAGGGCAACATTCACTTTTTCCATTTTTTTATTTATTTTTCCAACTTCCCATCGATACCACCCCAAAATCGTTCGGATATAATAATAACGTATGAAAAACACGATCATTTTCTTTCGATCGCGATAACTCGTCCGGGTTTTATGGTGGATAATTTTTCAGGACATGATTTTATAGAAAATTAAATTCCCCACAAAAAATATCCCTAGAACAAAATCTCAATATTAAACGGTGTGGAAGTTACAGTCCGTTCGAAGTTACACTTTAAAACGTCTCGTCGCGGCTAAACTATGGACTTTACGAAAATAATTCTCCGATAATTTTCGCGGAGAATTCGATTTCCGATAATATAGCAACCCGCTAAATTTTCCGCCGCGAATAATGGCCGAGTAGTACCGATTTTAGGGAAAAATTGTCAGGTCTCGAATCCCCATTGTCTTGTGTAAATCGCAGTGATCCAATCTAGCGATCAGAAATATCCCTAAGAGTAGGAAATCCCGAAAAATTAATCCACCACGTATATGATGGTGGTGATAAGTGCGGAATAAGAAGCTGCTCCGGTGGTTTCTAGCGTCGAAATTATCGAGGCAGAAGAAGAGAGTTGGGGCGAGATGAGGAGAGGAATGGGATGAGAACATGGAGTTAGATATAATAAGGTCAGACAGGGGTTATCTCCGGGGTGACCGTATCCCGGAGTCGGAGGAAAACGATAAAACTGAATACCGAGTATTCTGAAGTGAGGAATCGCGGCTTGGAATTCGTCCAAATATCTATACATAAGCCTCGAATGTTTGATAAAAAAAAAAATAAAAGCATAAGATCCGGCGATCCGATTTTTGGAAAATTCGATTAAAATCGATGATTAAATTAATCGATGATCTCTTTCAAATGAATTTCTGATCCTGATCAACCGAAGCGAACGTTTTTTTATCACGGCATAAATTCCGGTCCATAGATGAAGATCTTCGGGCTTAATTCTGCACAGAGGGATCCTACGAGGCGCGTGGAATCTTGCTTAGATAACGGGCGTCTCTAAGCCTCCGGGTGTTTTATGGTCTCCCCATAAAATTTCAACGGCGTTTAATTCCCACTGAACATAATCAAAAACAAGAAAACCACGCAGTAGCTGCTCCGCGGATACAATTCAGATGCGTAATTCGAAACGGTGGCTCTTCTTGGCAGAGGCAAGGTCTGGTGCTGCGGTGCAACCTCTTATCTTACTTTACCCGGAGATAACGACTCTTGGGGATTCTGAATGGACCGTTGTGTATGCATTATAGTTTCAACAGAGAATTAGAGAGTCTTATCCTATATTCCGAGGCCAAACCCGACAGGATTCCATTCAGGATCTCTTCACTCTTTAACATCTTTGGGTTAGTGCTTCGCACATACACCCTGCATATGGACACAATGCATTTATATATCCTAGAACGTTTATTTCCATTTGGTTGTTGGGTATAAAAGCGACTCTCTTCTCTCATTAAGTCTTGTGGATGTCCAATGGGCTCTGGCTCGACTTTGGGAACAGAGCCAAGTATCCTACTGTGGGAGAAGACGTAGCTGAGGATTCTGCTCTTTGCTTTTCTATGTCCGTAACGCGTACTGGTGCAGTAGCTCTTCGGGAACGATTTATAGAAATTCTAAACATCCGAGGCCGACAATCTCTTATTTTTCTCTCAATACGCGATTAGAATCTGTAAACGATTTCGTCCGCTGATTCAATGAGTTATGCATTGCGGGGCTCCAATCCTTATATTCTATCCATAAGGTAGGAGGTACGCATACTTACAAACTAAATGCAACTACCACGACGAGAGTTTTCTTCTTCATTTTTTTTCGCCATTTTTGCACGGATTGATAAATGCGGAATAACGGTATACACGTATTGCATATTCAGTACCCATACACAGCGCAGTACTGTAACCCCTGACTTACCGCATCAAATGGGGTTGAGAGGGATGAGGGTTTTGGCATGGGGTGACGAAATTTCATTTGCGAGGGCTGTGAACTTATTTTCGCAAATTCCCTTCATCCCAAATTCACAGATCAGCACTCTGTAAGTGAATCAACCAGACTAAAGCCTCCGTCTACTCTCTACGTCTGTTCTCCCTATACGATATAATACTCACCACTACTCTTCTCCACGTTCAACCCCATAGGTTCGGAATATATTTTGGTTCAATTTTCCACCCGATTTTTTGAAGATTTTAAAAACGGAAAAACCACGTTTCAATATCACCTCAATTCGGAATTTTAGAAATTTTATCGACATTCCGAAAACCAAAAACACGAAATAAGGAATTCAAAATCACACAAGTATTCATTCAGTGTTTATGTTTAATAACTCGGGCTGTATCGATCCTATAGAAATCGATAAGGGGTTAAATTAATCGTCTCGAGATTGACTTTTTGGGAAAATATATATAAAAGAAAAAAAAAAAAAAACTTTCAAAATCTTGTCAATTATTTATGAAATCGTGTGTTATTATATAATCTGTGTATTCTTTGTCTTTGCATCACCGGGATTTTCGGATCTTTGAAAAAAATAAAAAAATAAAAAAAAAAACAGAAAAAACGAAGAAAAGCTAAAAAAAAAAAAAATAAACCCGGCAAAAAAGAAAAAAAGAAAAATCGTTTCTATAGATAGAATATGGCTTTGAGTCGATCGGAATTTCGCTCTGTACTTCTTTCTATGTATGTACCCTATGTATATAGTAATCTATACGTATATACCTACCCTATATACCTATATACACGATCTCTCGCTTTCTTCTTCTTCTTCTTCTTCTTCTTCTTCTTCTTCTTTTTTTCTTCTTCAGTCCGCATCGGCGTCAAAATTTTTTGTCGAGGCCAGGTTCGGTTTTTTTAACTAAAGTACGTAGGTATCTATCTACCTACGTACTTACATACGTGAGTAACATACGTCCATAGATATAAACGTATATAGGTATTATGTACCAATACGTACGGCAAGTGCGAGTGATTTCTGACCGACATGCCATCGTCTGCGATCGCGACCTTTTGGCTTTTCGTTTCTACCTATCCTACTGTTGTATATACTTTTATATATACCTATGTATATGTAACTACTATATAATTGTTGTTAGTTATAGTTATAGCTGCTGCACCTCTTTCTGCATAGTATAGTCGAAATCCTTTTACGCTTTTCGTTTCACGAATTTTTTTTTTTTTTTTCTTTAATCTATTTTATTTCTCATCTTATACCTATATATAATATAGTCTCGATTCCTCAATTCCGCGAATATAAAATCAATCGATTAAAATCTCTCACTCAATCCGCGAACGATCTTTACGCGCATATATATAGTATAATTCGCGAACTTATATATTTTTGTAATAAATAAAAAAATAAATAAATATCCCCGAAAAAAGACTATATATAAGATTCTAGGATTGAGAAAAAAAAAGAAAAAAAAAAAAAAATCTTATACTTATATTACATACCTATATATAGCGTATATATATATATGTGTATGTATATATAAGTATATGCGGTTAGTTTTTTTTTTTTTCATACTTTTTTTTATATTACCTTTTATTTTATTTTTTTTTCTCCTCTTCTGTTTTTAAGTTAAAGTTAATGAAAATAAATACCAGTCGCATATTATTATATGACCTAATATTCTTACATACAGATCGTGATTTCATACAACAATAATAATAATAATAATAATAATAATAATAATAATAATAATAATAATAATAATAATAATAATAATAATAATAATGATGATAGTAATAATATTAATAATGACAATAATAGCAATAATAATAATAATAATAATGATAATATAATAATCGTAATGATAGTATCCTGTATATTATATGTATGTATATTACTATATATGCAGAGTATATAATAAAATATAATAATAATAATAATAATAATAATGATAATAATAATAATAATAATATATATTTATAATTTTTTAATAATATATTAATTATGTACATTATTTTTATACAAAAATGTTCACGTCTTTATACATATATAATAATAATAATAATAATAATAATAATAATAATAATAATAATAATAATAGTAGTTATAATAATATAATAACCTATATATATATATGTATTATTATTATACCCTAAATAATTAATTACATATACATATACAGGATGATGTGAAGTGTCGACGTTTTATATGTATGTAATATTATATATATATATATATATATAGTATATAATACATTTTTGAGTTTTTTGAGTTTTTTGAGATTTTATTTTATTTTTTTTAATTTTTATTCACTTCATTCGTTATAGTATGTAATATGGCTTATAAATTATAATGAATGAAAAAAAAGTTTTCTACTTCGTCTTTTTTGTTTTTGGTTTTTTTTCTTTTCCGTTTTTATTTTGCTTTATCATTTCTAAACTATATCTGAATTATGTAGCGTACGGGTTGGATATTGCTTCATGGACGATAACGGAAATTCAAAATTCTGTACAGCGATATTGTAAATTAAAATTATACTATGTATAGATTCTGAAAAAGTCGGTTTATGGAAAAATCGAAATCGAAATTGAACGAAAAAAAAAAAAAAAAAGAAAAAAAATATGTACCATAAGAATGCTATTATTTATTAAGAAACGACCGCTTATTATAACAATATTACAAGTATCCCATATACCCCTAAAAATTTTCTCTATAAGTAACTATAGCTCTTCACATTGCCACATTTATCATCTAAATCATTTTTATTCATATTTTTATACCTACAATATACTATGAATATAGTATATGTATAGGGTTTTTTTTTTTTTTTCTTCTTTTTTCTTCTTTTTTAATAATTTTTTTTTTTTTTTTTTCTTTTTTCTGTAATTTGTAATTTTTATTTTCATTATTATTTTACAATATTTATAAAATATAAATTAAAAAAAGAAAAAAAAAAAAAAAGCACCGTTTCAAAAAACCGGGATTTCTCAAATTTTCGAGATATTTTATTATTATATATTATATATCACATATTATTTCGCTTCTATATATATATATATATACCTAATTTATAGGTATAAATATTTTATTTATATAACTAGTATATATATATATATATACATATATACGGTATATATATATGTCTATTATCAACTATACATTTTCTTTACATATGCAGTGTATTATTAATATTAATGTTTATATTTATATTTATATTTATATTTATATTATATACCTATATAGTATAGCTATAAAAGATACGTACATACATACATATACATGCGATGATTGTAATAAAAATTATTTTCATCTTTTTTTTTTTGTGTTTTTTTTTTCTCGCTTTCCCTTTCTTTCTCACAATTCAACAGAATTAATTAAACAAATTGTTGGTGAAATTTTCAATTAAGTTAAGAAATTTTTGCAATATAAATTATTATTTTTTTTTTCCAGATAATTATTATTATTAACATTTCTCATTTTCTCGACCTTAGTCTTCTTC